>PVJS01024144.1:0-28940 GCA_004027185.1 Glis glis
ACAGAAGGCACTGTAACAGAAGTAGGACCCATGGGCATCTGGGCCACTTCTTCATGTAATTTGCTTGTACCTTCAGGACCCGCTCGGGCCCTATCACGTATGTACCATTTCCACTTGATAATGGACTGCTGCTGTGCACGTCCAACTTTGTGGCTTGATGGATCAGACAGAACCCAGTTCATGATGGGCAGCTCAGGTCACATGGTAACCTGGTGGCCCATGGTTAAGTGTTCAGTTTTCACTAAGGCCCAGTAGCAAGCCAAGAGCTGCTTCTCAAAGGGAGAGTAATTGTCTTCGGAAGATGGCAGGGCCTTGCTCCAAAATCCCAAGGGCCTTTTCTGCGATTCACCCATGGGGGCTTGCCAAAGGCTCCAGACAGCATCTCTATCTCCCACTGATACCTCTAGTACCATAGGGTCCGCTGAATCATAGGGCCCAAGTGGCAGAGCCGCCTGCACCGCAGCTTGGACCTGCTGCAAAGCCTGCTCCTGTTCTGGGCCCCACTCAAAACTAGCAGCTTTTCGAGTCACTCGGTAGATAGGCCAGAGTAACACATCCAAGTGAGGAATGTGTTGCCTCCAAAAGCCAAACAGGCCCACCAGACGTTGTGCCTCTTTCTTAGTTGTGGGAGGGGCCAGATGTAACAGTTTATCCTTTACTTTAGAAGGAATATCTCAGCATGCCCCACACCACTGGACTCCTAGAAATTTCACTGAGGTAGAAGGCCTTTGGATTTTAGTTGGGTTTATTTCCCATCCCCTGGCACGCAACACTTGCTACCTCTTGCTCACTTGGCCCAATCAACATAACATCATCAATGTAATGGACCAGTGTAATACCTTGCAGAAGAGAAAGTCTATCAATATCTCTGTGAACTAAATTATGACACAGGGCTGGAGAGTTGATATACCCCTGGGGTAGGACAGTGAAGGTATACTGCTGGCCTTTCCAGCTGAAGGCATATTGCTTCTGGTGGTCCTTATGAATAGGTATGGAGAAAGGACCACAGTGACCTTTTGGATCTCCTGGGATCAACGTCAATTCAGACCCAGTGTCCAGCAGTCCCCTAAAAGTCTGATCATTTCCTCTTCCCCAATGTATAGTTACCCTAGTGAAAGGCTGTAGGTCCCTTTGGGGAAGGATGGGGGAAAGATTAACAGTAGAACTTTTTGGTTCTGCATCAGAGTCCTTTCTCAAGGGGACCTGGCCTCCCCATCAGTTAAGGGGTTCTGGGTCTGTAGACTGGCTCAAGTCTGGGAACTGGTTGAGAGGCCGTGATTCTCTGCTTTTATGATTTATGTCAGACTTTGGTATGTTTGTCCTGGAATTTTTCTGTTTATATAAATCCAATAGGAATTTGGTGGGTTTCCTGTCTATTTGACTTCTGGGGACACCATGACTAATCAGCCAATGCCATATATCTGCATGAGTCAAGCCCTTCTGTTCATTGCTCTTCCTCTGCTGTCCATTATGATAGGTATGACTATCTTGCCTCTGACGGTTGAGAGCCGCCATTGACCCCTGCTACTATGGGATCCAATAATACCCATCACGTTTAAGTCTAACAATTGATCAACTGCATCTCCCACTGTAAGTTCTGGCATACAGAGGATAGCATCAGCAGAGCCCTTTAGGATGATGGTGCTCACCTCACAAATTTGTTTCTTTTATTTTTGCGGTACCGGGGATTGAACCCAGGGGCGTTCTACCTCCGCACTACACCCCCAGCTCTATTTTTTTATACTTTATTTTGAAACCGGGTCTCACGAAGTTGCGGAGGGCCTCACTAGGTAGAGACAGAGAGAGAGAGAGAGAGCTGAGGCTGGCCGTGAACCCAGATCCTCCGGTCTCCGCCTCCCAAAGTACTGGGATTGCAAGGGTGCACCACCACGCCCAGCAAATTTGTTTCTTAAAGTACGAGAGAAGGGAATGTCCTCTGGACATGTCCACTGTGGAGGAGAAGGTCTCAAACCTCAAACGGCAAATCCACTCCAGCATTCCAAGCTCTCTCAGCCTTTGAATCCCCTCATCCACAGAAAACCAAGGGAGGTCAGGTATTTCTAAATCATTTACAGTAAGCCATCTTTTGGTCCACACCTCAGCTAACCAACCAAATAAACTATTAGTACCCTTTTGAACATTACGAGCTGCTGCATTAAATTTAGAATCTCTGCATAATGGGCCCATATCAATAAATTCAGCCTGGTCTAATTGTATATTATTTCCACCATTATCCCACACCCTTAAAATCCATTCCCATATATATTCCCCAGACCTCTGTTTGTATGAATTAGAAAACTCAATAAGTTCCTTTTGGGTATAGCATTCTTCCTCATGGGTCACAACCTGTACCTCACCTCTAGGGGCCCACTTAGACTTGCTCCTAGTTATAGGCCTAGAGGCAAAAGTGGGTGGAGTGGGTGGGTCCTGAAGGGTATCAGCATTACCTTGCTCTGTTGCCCTAGGCAATGCTGGAGTAGTTCCCCCAGGGGAAGGTGGACAAGCCAATTCTGTAGAGGGTGGGGAGTCCTCATCTTCTGGCAGAATAAACCCCTCAGAATGTTCACATTCGATGTCCCCAGCCTCTTCAGGGTCCTTCCATACATCCCTGTTCCATTTTTCAGGATCCCATGGTTTTCCTAGCAGTGCCCTCACCTTAACTGCAGACACCTTTCTAGGCTGAGAATGAGCCTTACGTTGTAAGTCAGCCAATCTCAGGATGAGGGCCTGTGTTGGATTTTCAGCAATTTCTGTTCTACGACTACAAGAGACAAGATTCTCCTTTAAAACACACTGACTAACGGTTAGGTCTGATATGCGGTCCTGGAGCTTATCCTTTTCCCATGCTAATTTCTCAAATGATGCCAGGAGTAACCAGCCAACATCACTATATTCCTTAATATTTGGGAAATGTTCAAAAGTATGATATATAGAGTCACCAAACTCTTTGCTCCTCACAAGAGGAGAGTTAGGGTAATCAAAAGGGCCCACCCAGTGTATACCTTTAAACAGTTTACACCACGGAGTATCAGTACCTCCCCCACTAATTGAAGGACGGCCTTCACTCACTTTAGGCCTAATCAAATTGGAGAGCCAGCTCTGGAAGCCAGACAACCAACTAAGAGAATACATTCTTGCAATTCTGTTACTCTAGAACCACTCCCGGTACCAGAATCTGTATTGGTCAGGGTTCACTAGACTAACAGAATTCACAGAATGAGTATATGGAAAAAGGGATTTATCAGATCAGTTTACAATGTAGTCCCGATTTCTGACTGCACGTGGAGAGTCAGAGGAACCAGTAGCTTGTCGAGCGGTCTAAGAGCTCTTCAGAAAAATGATGGTGAAGTTTCAGTTCAAAGGGCTGGAGGCCAACGGTCTCAGACGAGAGCAGAAGATCAAGAAGCTCTTCAGAGAAACGGCAAAGTTGGAGGCCGACGATCTCAGACGAGAGCAGATGTGTTTTCTTTGGAAAGAGTTGCGCATCCCTCTACACAGCTTTCTCCTTCTTTTATCTAAGTCCTGCACCTATCAGAACCCTGCTGTCTATATTTAGGGCAGGACTTTCTGTTTAATCTGCTGTTACACACCCAAAGTCACATGATCTTGTGTGTGTGTCATGATCCGGTCAAGTTGACAAATTAGATTAACTATCACAGACCCTGCTTCAAAATAAACGATAAAAAATAGGGTTGGTGGTATAGCTTGGAAGTAGAATGCCCCTGGGTTCAATCCCCAGTACCAAGAAAAAGGTGGCAATTATAGGTTCTCAGTCCCCTCCTTATCCATGCATTCTTGAGCCTTTGTTGGCTGTCTGGGCAAGATGCCCCTGTTTCCATTTAAGAAAAGCAATGTATATGAAGGAACTAACATGAATGTTGTGTATGGAAAGAAAATGACCACTAAAAGTTAGAGGAGAAGAAAAGGAGGAGGAGAGAAGAGAGGAAAAGGAGGAGGAGGAAAGAGGAAAAAGAGAAGAGAGGCAGTTGTAGCAATGTGAAAGGCCGAAGGCAGATAATGAATACTCATTTGAAAATGGTTCATCATTACTTTCAAGGAAATTAAAGAGGATTAAAAAATGTATAACAACAATGACAAAAACAATAATCTAGAACTTAAAAAACTGAACTGGAGCCAGGCGTGGTAGCCCATGCTTGTAATCCCAGTACTTGGGAGGCTGAAACCAGAGGATCTGGGTTCGTGGCCAGCCTCAGCTACTTAGTGAGGCCCTCCACAACTTAGTGAGACCCTGTTTCAAAATAAAGAATAAAAAAAATAGGGCTGGAGCTGTAACTCAGAGGTAGAATGCCCCTGGGTTCAATCCCCAGTATCACTCACACACACACACACACACACACACAAAAAAATTGAGCTGGAACAGCTCAGGAAAGAAAATAACAAACATTAGGCCCTTATACTCTTTCATTTGTATGTACCTTAGATTATTTTTGGAATGTGTTAATAGTACTCATATGTAAGAACATCTATATTGCATATTCTACATGATGACTAGTTACAGTGAGTTCATGTCCCAGCCAGGATATTCTCAAATATCCTATTGTGATTTCTAATCCTTTGTATCATAGTGAAGTTTTAGGAAGTATTTTTCAGAGTCAGGACTAATGAACTGGTAATGGTGCTAATGGCTTGCTAACAAAGCATGAAAATTTTCTGAATAAGCCATAGTCATGAATTAAGTCACTGCTGAGGTAAGGGGATAATCATTTCCAATGATCCATGCACAAGTGTATAGGCTTTAGCATCATGTTTGTTTCAGGATGTTTCATTCTACAAGTGATTAAATAGTTCCTTCTTATTTCTGAAGAACCCAGGTAAATAGACCACATTGCAAAAGAACTTCAAAGATTATTTATGTTGGTCTATAGTCCTAAGAAAAATGTAGGACTAGATAGAGAAAATGAGGACAGACATGAATGCAGAAAAAAATTATATATCAAAAGTGAGGATCATCATATAAAAAGTTTATATGGATCATCAGAAGGTAGGGAAGGTAAAGAATATAATGGAAGAATTCAAGCAATGATGTTCAAAGAGAAAAAGAAGGGCATGGGAGAAGCTGTTTCACAAAGAGAGCTGCTGAGGAAGAGAGTGATATGCACAGTATTGTGTTCCCCAAATTTGTATGCTGAAGCCCTAACCACCAATATGACTGTATTTGGCCTTTAAGGAAGTAATGAAGTTAAATTAGGTCATAAACTTGGGACCTTAATCCAGTAAGATTGGTGATCTTATAAGAAAAAGAAGAGACACCTGATTGCAGACACACATAGCACAGGTCATGTGAAGACACAACAAGAAGGTGTCCATCTGCAAGCTAAGGAGAGAGATTCGTGGAAAAACCAACCCAGCTGACACTTTGATCTTAGACTTCAGTCTCCAGAACTGTGTGAAAATAAATTTCTGTTAAGTCACTTGGTCTGTTGCACTTTGCTATGGCAGCTCTAGAAGATGCAGGGAGGAAGGAAAGAAATGATAGTACCAAGTCCTCAGTCCTCACGTTCTTCACTTTTTTTTTTGTTTTTTGCAGTGCTGGGGGTTGAACGCAGGGGCGTTCTACCTCTGCGCTATGCCCCCGGCCCTATTTTTTATACTTTATTTTGAAACCGGGTCTCATAAAGTTGTGGAGGGCCTCACTAAGGAGAGAGAGAGAGAGAGAGAGAGAGAGAGAGAAAGAGTTGAGGCTGGCCACAAACCTGGATCCTCCAATCTCCACCTCCCAAAGTACTGGGATTACAAGCCACCAAGCCCGGCCTTCACTTTTTGTATCTCCCCCTCCATGTCCCAGGACCAGTGCCTTCATTTAGAAACCATCTTCTAGCTGGGCATAGTGGCGCAGGAATGTAATCCCAGTACTTGGGAGGCTGAGATAGGAGGATAGTGGGTTTGAGGCCAGCCTAGGTGACTTAGTGAGACCCTGTCTCAAAAAAAAAAAAAAGAAAGAAGGGTGGGGATGTAGCACAGGGGCAGAACATCCCTGAGTTCAATCCCCAGTTCCACGAAATAAAATAAAATAAAACATAATCATCTTCTGTCTGTCATCCTGCTATTGCAATTGTCTCCTACTTAAATGCTCTTCTTGCCTTTAGTTCTGTACCCTTCAATTTATTTTATTTTTTTACCCCAGGAGCAAAGGCTTTCTGAGAGGCATAAATATGATCACCTAGTTCCTAGTTTAAAAATCCTATGACAATTTCCATTGTCTATGAAATCAAGACCAAATTTTTAATTCTGCTATGAAAGTCCTCTAAGATTTCCCCTCTCCTTTATCTACAAGGAGCATAGTATTTCTCAGCCACTCTGAGGCATTCTATCAGTCAAGATTCATTCAACAAAGCAACCACATTAGAAAGGCACGTTGATAAATCCCTGGCAGAACTGTTTCCAATTTTCACTGTACTTTTTATGCCTTGTACTGTGTCCTATCCTGACCTCGATCAGGTCAGTTCATTATACTTTTTATGTTTGTCATTTTGCTTAAATACTTAGTTTCTTGTTTTGCCTTATTTTTGTTTATTTGTGTATGTATTTATACACAAATTATTTTTTGTTTATTTATCTAAGTTGGTAACTTGAATATGTGAAAGAAGAATTTCCAAAGATGTTTCTATAAGAATTATTTGCTTAAATAACATTTATTCAACAATTATTTACTATTTCAGGCTGTGTGTGTGTGTGTGTGTGTGTGTGTGTGTGTGTGATATAATGCTGAACACGGGGAAGAGTAGGCCAGATGGAATTGGCCAGTGAACCTGGGACTATACCAAGTTTAAGAGGAGATTTTCCCAAGAGCAATGGGAAGTTGTGATACAGATTAAAGCATGAGGTGACATAATAAGATTTACATATTGGATCTATGACTTTGATGTATGTCTATGGGGCCATCTCTACATTTGTAATAATGGAACTTGGATTTAAAAGATGGAGAAACACAATTATAGAGATTTCATTTTTTAACATTCATCATGTTCCTACTATACCTTTGGCACTTTCTATGGTATGCCAGGGAAATAAGATAATCTCATTTGTCCAAAGGAGCTCAAAGTCTAATTGGGAAACAAGTAGATGTGCAATGCGTTATGCAAAATTATAGCTCCCCCCAAACTGGGAATCTCAAAATTATAGGAATCAGCTTTCTCCTTTATTTTTTTAAGATGATTCCTAACATTTGGAATAATCCACAAAGAAAGGGTGATACAATGAAATGGAAGCTCAGGAAATCTCTGCCATCTTTCTACTAAACAAACCTCTTTGGTCCGCATATAGGTATGTATTTCTTTTTTCTTTTTTCTATTTTCTTTTAATTCCTTTCATTAAGTTTTCCTCTTTATACTTTCATATACTAATCCTTGTGACTTCTTTTGCTCCTGCGCAGTCCATTGCACATCCTGCAGCTCTTGGGAACCCAGCTGTAAATCCAGACCATCTTTCAATTTGGGGAATCTCAATTAGATAAAGACACCAGCTTGACAGTTGGTCCATTTGATAGTTAAGGAAATAAAACTTAATTGGTCACTGATATTTTAAGGTTTCTAAAATGTCAAAGTAAAAGGCTAATAATGAAAGGAAAAGATACCCCAATATTAAAAGCAATTAAGTTCAAGCAGAGCAATTAAAATCACACACACACACACACACACACACACATATATAATTCATGTAGATATTATACAAGATAATAAAGAGAAATGCAAACTTCTTTACTTCACAAAATTCCTAGTCTTCATTAATGCAAATGAGGTCTGCAATAATAAAAATGTTTTAATAGGAAATATGATTTTGTGCATTATATAAATGAAACTGCAGAAAGGGTTGCAATATTCTTGTAGGTTTAATTTCTCATGTTCTTCATTTCAAAGTACTATGTAATGGGTTCACATTATTACCTAATGCTATAGTTTTTATGACTTTCTGAAGCAAAAGGGACTTTTCTGTATTCATTTTAACTTGAGGAGAAACTAATATTGATATTGTATTCTCTAAATTTCAGTTACTCTTGGGGCATTCATAGAAACAAGGCAAAACTAAATCCAAGTTTTTTGTGTGTATACTTTAAGAGAATCCAAACAAAACATGAGCAAAGAAGAAGTCTCAAGGAAAACTACAAACTATTTTGAATTAAATAAAATTCAAAATATTGCCTATTAAACTTTGTTGGTTGAAGTGGAAGCAGGTACTAAGGGGGAGATTAATAATATTGAAGAAGTAAATTAGAAACAAAGAAAGACATAAAATTGATCATACAAGCTTCCACCTTAGAAAACTAGAGGAAAAGGGTAATTAGGCCTAAAGCAAGCAGAAAAATATAATCAAAATTAGATAATAATAAATAAAATTTAAAGCAGGAATTTATTTGTTTTTTGTTTGTTTGTTTGTTTACTTATTTATTTATTTATTTATTTATTTATTGGTACTGGGGATTGATTCCAGGGGCATTCTACCTCTGAGATACAACCCTATTTTATTTCCTATTTGGAAACAGGGTCTTGCTAAGTTGCTGAGAGCCTCACTAAATCACTGAGGCTGGCTTTGAATCTGCAGATCCTCCTGTCTCAGCCTCCCAAGGACTGGGATTACAGGCGTGCACCACCACGGCTGGCTCTAAAGCAGAAAATTAATAGAAAATGAAACCAAATGTTGGGTCATTAAAAACATCAGTAAAATGAATAAACTTTTAGGCAGACTAACAAAAAATTCTAAAGTTTATATGGGAAGTAAAAAATCCCAGAATAGCCAATATAATAAAAAGAACAAAGTTGGAGGTCTGACATTACCAAACGTCAAGACTTACTGTACATCTACAATGATCAAGACAGTATGGTATTATCAAAAGAATAGACACATAGATCAGTGGAACAGTACAGAGAATACAGCTTTCAGAATCTAAAAATGTCCACACAAATACAGTCAACTGCTCTGAACAAGAGTTAAAGCAACTCAATAAAGGATTGTCCTTCAAAAGATGCTGCTCCAACAAGTGAACACCCAAAAGCTAAAAATGACTGTGTACACAGGCCTTACATCCTACACACACACACACACACACACACACACACACACACATACACAAACACACACACACACACACCCCTCAAAATAGACCATGAGCCTACATGTTAAACACAAACTATAAAATTTGCAGAGATAACATTGGAGAAAATCTAGGTGAATCTATGTTGGGTAATAAATTTTATGTAGCATACCAAACATGGTCCATGAGCAACAAAAAACTTCATTAAAATGGAAAACTTCTATTTTACAAAAGACATCTTGAAGATAACAGAAAGACAAACCCCAGAGTATGTGAATCTATTTGTAAAACACAAAGGTGATAAAAGACACAGATCCAAAATATTCAAAGAGCTCTTGCAAAGATCTTTTCCCATTCTCCCATTCTATAGGCTTTCTCTTTAGACTCTTGATGGTTCCCTTTGATGAGCAGAAACTTTTTAGTTTAATATACAAAGAACCTAAATACTTACTTCTAAAAACCAAATAACCCAATCAAGAAATGGGCAATTGAACTAAATAGACACTTCACAAAAGAAGAAATACAAATGTCCAATAAATACATGAAAAAATGTTCAACATCATTAGCAATCAGGGAGATGCAAATCAAAATTATACTGAGATTCCATCTAACCCCAATCAGAATGGCAATAATCAAGAAGTCAAACAACAATAAATGCTGGTGAGGATGTGGGAAAACTGGAACTCTTCTACAGTATTGGTGAGATTTCAAATTAGTGCAGATCAGTGTGGAGATTACTCAGAAAATTGGGAATGGATCCAACATATGATTCAGCTGTACAACTCCTAAGTATCTTTCCAAAGGAACTAAGATCAGAATATTATAATAATATATGCATATTCATGCTTATAGCAGCACACTTCACAATAGCCAAATTATGGAAACAATTTATGTATCCCTCAACATATGAATGGATTGCAAAATTATAGGATATACACACAATAGAATTCTACTCAGAAATCAAGAACAAAATAATGTTATTTGCAGGAAAATGAATGGAACTGGAGAACATTCGTTAAATGAGATTAGTCATTAACAGAAAATGAAGGATCATATGTTTTCTCTTATTTGCGGAAGCTAGGGAGTACTCAGGATACCAGAGGGAATTCAGATAATGGAGAAGAAACTCCAGTGAAGCCAGGGAGGTGGTCTAGGGGGAAGGAGGGAGAGGGAGAATCAATGAAGGAATCACTTCCATCGACATTATGTATATGTGAGAATACCAATGTCAACCTCAATACCTTGTATGGGAAAGGGTGGAGAAATTGGGTGGGAGCCGGGGGAAGCCCACCAAGTGCTGTGTGCATGTATGTCACCATCACTGTGAACTACATTATGATGTGAGACTACAATGCACCAATAAAAGTATAAAAAAGAGCTCTTAACATTCTGACAATGACAAGGCAAATGACCCAATTAAAAGATGAACAAAAGATCTGAATAGACACTTCACAAATGAAAATATACAGATTGAAAATAAACTTATAAAATATTCTCAATGCCACTTTTCAGTAAGGAATTGCAAATTAGAACACTGAGGATTCTCACTACATATCTAATAGAATGACTAAAATCCAAAAAGCTGACAACACTAAATGCTGATGAGGATCTGGAGTAACAGGAAATCTCATTCATTGCTCATGAAAATGCAAATGATTACCGCCATTGTGGAGGACATTGGCAGTATCTTACAAAGCTAAATTGAGTTTTATCATATGATCTAGCAATCACACTCTGAGGTTTTTAACAAACCAAATTGAAAACTTATATACACAAATACCTGCATACTACTGCTATGGAAGCTTATTATTTGTTGCCAAACACTGGAGACAACCAAGATGTCTTTCAATAGGTAAATGGATAAACAAACTCTAGTCCATATATACAATGAAATATTACCCAGTGATAAAAAATTAAGCTATTCAGTACAAAAAAAGACCTGGATGAACCTAAAACGCATACTGCAAAGAGAAAGAAGCATTTCTAAGAGAGCTAAATACTGAATGATTCCAACTCTATGACATTTTGGAAAAAGCAAAACTATAGAAAGAGTAAAAAAAATCAGTCTGAAGGGTGTAAAATGTTGGAAGAGATGTATTGGTGAAATAAGATGTACTTTTCAGGTGGGAAAACTGTTCTGTGTTAAGTACTACAATGGCTGATTCAGGATCTTATGCATGTGTGAAAAACTAAAGAAATTTACAACACTATAAACTAACTTTAATATATACATGTTATATTAACATGTAATATTAACCTTAATATATATATATATATATATTCCTCTACCTCATATATATACATATATATATACACATATATGAGGTAGAGGAATCCCAAGATGGAATGCAGACCATCACAAGAACATCTAACTGTATTAAAAAAGAAAATTCACCGAAGTCAGGACAAAAGGTCTCTGGCCTATGTAACATTGGAAAAGACTGAAGTACATAATACAAAAGAACAAAGAAACCATCCATGCATACTTCAGAGTTAAAGTTGTTTCCTGTGAAACTATGGGTTACCAATCCTGATACTGCTATACATGTATATTTGAAATGAAAAATTAAGTTAACAAATGGTGAATGGCAGGGAAGAGATTCCTCACTGTTGCAAGAAATTTAGAGATCAAGTAGGGGCAGGAGGCAAGAATGATCCTTTCTGTAATAAATAAAAGTTGGAGATATCAGTAAGAGCTCATGTTTAACTTAATATAGATATAGAAATTTGCAAATATAAATATATAAAATATGTGTATATGTTTTAGTATATATACATATTTACTTATTTGCTGTATAAGTTGAGTGCCTAAAAGAACTAACTACTGCTGCCTGAATAGCAATGAGCCTACCTAGCACCTAGACATTGGTTTTTAATGCCATTTAAAAAAAAGTCCAAGAATCTTTGCAGTAAAGGCTGTATATGTATATGTATATCTTACCATAAATATCTCACCATAATTTGTGAGCACTTTATTTGTGGCACTATATATATGTAAAATATTATACATAATATAGTGTAAATATTGTATATAATAAATAGTATATATATATTATGTAAGTAATATATTACATATATAATTTAATATTATATATATTATGTAAGTAATATATTACATATATAATTTAATATAATATGTAATAATATGATATAATATATTATACATATATTTTGCCAGAAAGTACTCAAAAAATAATTATGGTGGTATGTGAAAGGGGCACAGGAGCCCCTGAAAGCGCTCCTAATGGCCAAAGCTGGAAAAACTTGACCAATCAAATAATTAGAGGAGCACTGGGTTATAGCTCATAACTTATAATCAATTTATAATTTATAAATATAACTATAAAATTCTTAAAAATTCAAAATTGGGGAAACTCACCAAGTACTGTATGTATGTATATCCCCATCCCTTTGAACCTCATTATGATATATGATTACAATGTGCCAAAAAGTATACTAAAATTTTTTCTTTGTAAAATATCCATATTTATTATACTTATATAAATGAATGAATGCATGATTTAATAAATTAATAAATGACAGGAAGGGACACAACTCCTAAACACAAGATCTAAAAGTAAATTATCTAGATATTCCACCCAAAATGAAGGTGAGCATAGCTATCCACTCTTTATAGTGATTTACTTCCAAAGAATATGAGAGGGGAGAAAAAAATGGAAACTTTAAAGTGAAGAAATCTAACACTGCTTCAGGTAGGTGATCAAGATCAACATCAACAGTTATAAATCATCTTGGTAGTGTGTACATTTGACATGATTTGGTGAAAATGGTACTTTTCTTCTGTGATCTCTCTCCCCCAAACACAGGATAATCAAGTCGTCAAAAACAAGAAAGTCTAAGAAACTTCCAGAGCCACAAGGAGCCCAAGGAGACATAAGAACCCAAGGTAGTGTGGTGCACTGGATGAAATCCTGGAACAGCCAGGGGGACATTAGATAACAACTAGTTTATCTATAATAGCAAATTATAACAAATGTACTAAACTAACAGAAGATCAAAATAAGGGACTGTGTACAGGATGGGGTACATTGAAACTTTCTGTACTAACTCCTTAATTATTCTGTAAATCTAAAACTGATGTGAAAAAATAAAATCGATCATTTTAAAAAGTCACAGAATCATGTTTTCCAACACAAAATACTGAAACTCAAATTTTGGTTCCTGATCACCAGATTCTCTTCCAGTATCATTGTGGCTGATCAGCCTCTCAAAGATGCCAGGAAAATAACAGAGGGTGCCGGAGTCACCCACAACCAGGTGTGGAGACTCAAAGCCAAGAAAGCAAATCAGGCCCCAGCAGATGTGTCTGCTTTGGCCATGAAGCATCTTGGCAAATTCTAGCAGAATATCCAGGGAAAGGTTTGGACATGGAAGGTGGTGAATTGACTCTCAGAAGTTTTGGTGCCAGTAATAAGAAGTTTTGGTGCCAGTAATACGCTGTCCATTGTTGCAATTTTAATAGAGGATTTGTCTCCTAGGTTTGGTCCAATTCAATGTCTACTATTTGTTTGTGGCCTCTCATTATTTATGAAAAGTAAAACACAGGTGAAATGAATTTCTTGAAATGGACAAGATGTGTTTTCTGACCTTATACCAAGGGAAATATTTCCTTTTAAAGGTCTATAATAAAAAAATGTGCCTCACAAAATTGGTTGATCTTGATTTAAATAGCAATCACAAAACAATGAGTGGTTCTTGACATGCTTGTTCACTATTATTATAACTGTCTCTCTTGTTGGGGTAGGGGTAGAAGCAAGTGAGTCATTCCTCAGGGGCAAAACGTGCAGGGGTGTCTAGAAAGCCTCAGTTGCTCAGATAAATGCCATTGTACTGCAGGACCTTAAAACACCAAACTGTATTTAATTTTAAATTCAGTCCTACGCCAAGCCATATTGGATCTTGGGCAAAAGAAAGGATGTTTATATATACATGATCATATATATGATGTATATATATGATCATATATATGTATCTCACATATGTATCATATATGTATCTATGTATATAAGATATATATATTTACATGTTGCTAAATAATAAAAATATATATTTTCATATTTATGATATTTATATAATAAAGAAATGTGTGATTGAAGAAATTAATAAATGACAGTGAAGAGAAAACTCCCCAATACAATTTTTAAAAATAAATTATGCAGATTTTCTACCCTGTATATACATGTTTATAGATCTATAGATATACATACATATATATAGTTTTAGCTCCATTTATATATAATTTTAGTTTCATGAAACCATGCTCCTGAATAATATTTTCAAAATGTACTTTGAAGAAAAAATTAGCCATTAGAGATACATAAAGTCAGTCGGGCATGGTGGCACATGCCTGTAATCAGTACTTGGGAGACTGAGACAAGAGAATTGAAGGATTGCTGCCAGCCTCAGCAACTTATAGGGAGGAGGGAGGCTCTCCACAATTTAGTGAGAACTGTTCGAAACAAAAAAATAAAATAGGTCTTGGGGTATAGCTCAGAGGTACAGGACCCCTGCGTTCAATCCCCAGTACCACACACACACACACACACACACACACACACACACACACACAAACGGAAATACATAAAGTCTTAAAATTATTTTTAGAATAAATAAAATATTTAACCTCAAAATAATGTTGGGAAACTTAATATACCTAATAATAAATTTTGTCAGTATTTCTAAGCCAATCTAATGCTCCAGAAAAAATAGTCACTATAATATATTTAAAAATTTATATAGGGGCATAAATTTTTTTCTTTGTCTCAGGATACAACTTGGCTTAGTGCTGTCACATCCTATCTTTAATTTTGAATTTTTCTCATTAATTTTGATGTTTTAAAAATATCATGTGTGTGAACTACTGGCTTTTGTTTTGTTTTCTGTGCTTTTTGGGGGGAGGTGTCTCTCAAGCTTTGTGCGTTCTCCTCACTGTAATCCTGGCATTGTGTTGAATGAACAAAATCTATCATTTGATACCACCAGGCACTGTTAAAATTGATACATTTTCTAAGTGGCTTTCTTTTTTTTTTTTTTTGCGGACCAGGGATTGAACCCAGGGGTGTTCTACCTCCGCGCTACACCCCCGGCCCTATTTTTTATACTTTATTTTGAAACCGGGTCTCATGAAGTTGTGGAAGCCTCACTAAGGGGAGAAAGAGAGAGAGAGAGAGAGAGAGAGGGAGAGACAGAGAGAGCACTGAGGCTGGCCACGAACCCCGATCCTCTGGTCTCCGCCTCCCAAAGTACTGGGATTACAAGCGTGCGCCACCACGCCTGGCTCTAAGTGGCTTTCTTTTAAGAGAATACATTTTTGTTTTCCTTAATAAGGATCAAAGAAACTTGTTGAATAAGACCTCCTTTAGCCTATTATGTTCATTTGAGGAAAAGTATCTAACCAAAACACTAAGATATTTTCTTTATACTTTTTTCTATTACCATAAATAACAATTTATTTAAATCAAATTTTTAAGAGTGAACCAGAAATCATTTCTACAACTTTGATAAAGTTCTCTCTCAATTCTTAATCTTAGGATGTTCTAGCTTTCTATCTCACCTTTTGTGTGCATCTTTTCTAGTTTGAGTGAGAATGATAGCTCCTGACATTCTCTCTTGATCTCTGTTCACTACTATTTCAATTCTGCTGCTCCTGGGTATTTCCTCAGGAATAAATTGAGAATTTTGGGGTAAAATATATGCAAAAAGTAGAAAACATTTAAGCAGTTTACTAAACTCTTCCTTCCCTCTTTCCTTCCATCTTTTCTGTCTTTCTTTCCTCATTTCCTGTTTTTTCGCACTTAAAAGACATTTTCCCTTCCCTTCACTAACCCTTGAAAACACACCATATTGCAGCAGTTTCATGTAGAACATACATTACAATGAATAACATGTTAAATCAACATATATTATTAAATTTAGAAAGGCACATCTGTTTTCTAGCCTAGTCAAATAAGTAAATATATTCTGTATCATATTTTTAATTTTCTTAGCATTTCCAATATTTTTCCAACAATCATGCATTCTTCCAACAAATACTCATTGAGGACTTGCTAGGAGATTGGCACTTTTCTAGATTAGGTAGGGAAGAAGGCAAGCCCTTGCCTTCCGTGTTCTTTATTCAAAGAGGAATGATTAGGGAATTGGCTGGCAAAACTGATATGTGATATCTGTACTATTTTAACTGAATGTATTTTACTATAAACAAACAGATGGCCCAGTCCTTCTCACATACATCTGAGAATATACATGTTTAACAAAATAAATTTCTTGAATGCCAGCTAATGTTCAGTTTTGGCTAAAAGGCTATACCACAAAAAAATAAGGCCTGGTATGTTATTATTTGTATTACAGTACATGGAACAGGAAGATGAAAATTCACACATGACTCTGGCCTTGTCCTCAGAGTTTCTGAGAAGTACCCACTAATGTTAAATTTCAGCAACATGTAAAGATCAAAGCATAACACTAGTAAGATACTGTCAAAAATTGAAAAGGCAAGGAATGACTTGAGATCAGAGAAAGAAGGAAGCCTAGATAGCAGAGGGCAAAAGTTTCATAGAAGAATAAGAACTCAGACCAGTTTTTAAAATTTTAGAGGATTTAGATGGAAGAAAGTCTAGAGGAAAGGGGGGTACTAAGGGAAGAAATGAAATGAGAAATGAAGAAAAGGCAGGTTTGTTTATTTAGTTCTAAATCATTTTTATTTCCTTAAATAATATTCCCTTTAAAAACTAGAAGCAATTTAAAGCCCAATAGCTTGGGCATTGTTAAATAGCTATGATACATCTACTTAATGGACAGTTCTTTATATTTTAGCAGTGGTTTATAGCAAGATGATATTGTGGCAAAGTTTATTGCAGAATGATTGCTTTGTAAATGATTTTCCATTTCTGTATATATTACTTTTAAAACTGTAAGTATATTCATCCTACATTACCTTTTATAAGTTTGGCCCTATTAAATAAGTTGATCATTCTCTAGGTATGGGTAACTGATCAGACAATTCTGGGTTTTCATCCCCAAATCAAACACTGACTACCTGTGTGATTTGAATTAAGTTATTTAATACATCTGTGTCAGTTGTGGTTCCATCAGGCTTTAATTAAAGAGATATCTTTCCTCACAGAGTGGTAAATGGTAAGTGGGATAATATATGTAGAGGATAATACTTAGCAGAGTACCAGTCATATTTACAGAAATGGAGGATTCAGCTCCTCTTCCATTCTCCCCAATCACAGGAAAGGAATGGAATAAGAACATGAAATGGTGAAGAGGGGCAAGTGTGTGGAAAGTAGGATAATGGTGCCCCCAAAGGATGTTCATGTACTAGTCCCCAGAACCTGCTATATGTTGGATTCCATGCATAGGGGAATCGAGGCTGTGAACAGCAGTAAGGGAGATTATCCAGCGTGTCCATATGAATGCAGTTCACAGTGATAATGACATTCATGCACACAGCACTTGGTGGGCTTTCCCTCAGCGCCCTCTCCATTCTTCTCTTTCCCCATATAGGGTATTGAAGTTGACACTGGTATTCTCACATATGTACATAATGTCAATGGAAGTGATTCCTTCATTGATCCTCCCTCTTCCCCCATCCTTTCCCCTAGATCACCTCCGTAGCTCCAATGGAGTTTCTCCTCCATTATCTGAAGTCCCTCTGATTATTCTCTAGCTTCCACATATGAGAGAAAACATATCACACTTCACTGTTGAGAAAACTGGTTATCCATTTGAAGAAAAATGGAATTAAATCCCTACCTCTCACCCTGCAGAAGAGTCAACTCAAGATGGATTAAAGACCTGGAAATTAGACCAGAAACTTTGAAATTACTAGGGGAGGGCAAAGGTCTAACACTCCAACATATAGGCACAGGTGGAATCTTCCTCAATAAGAACCTTAAGTTTGGGAAATTAAAGCAAGAGTTAATAAATGGTATGAAATTAAACTAAAAAGTTTCTGTTCATCAAAGTAAACCATCAAGAGTCTAAAGAGAGAACCTACAGAATGGGGAAAGACCTTTGCCAGCTATTTCTCTGATAAAGGACTAATATCTAGAATATATAAAGTACTTAAAAGACAACATTAAAAAATCAAATAACCCAGTCAAGAAATGGGCAATTGAACTAAATAGACACTTCACAAAGGAAGAAACACATATGACCAATAAATACATGAAAAAAAGTTTAACAACATTAGCAATCAGGGAAATGCAAATCAAAACTACACAGATTCCATTTAACCCCAATTAGAATGGCAATCATCAAGAAGTCAAACAACAATAAATGGTGGTGAGGATGTGGGGAAATAGGAATTCTTCTACATTGTTGGTGGGATTGCAAATTAGTGCAGCTCCTATGGAGATCAGTGTGGCGATTCTTCAGAAAACTGGGAATGAATCCACCATGTCATCCAGCTATACCATTCCTGGGTATCCTTCCAAATGGACTGAAATCAGAATATTATAGTAATACATGCATATCCATGTTTATAGCATCAGAATTCATAATAGCCAAATTATGGAACCAACCTAGGTGTTTATCAACAGATGAATGAATTATAAAATTATGGGATATATGCACAATGGAATTCTATTCAGCAATAAAGAAGAACAAAATTATTTTATTTGCAGGAAAATGGATGCTCCTGAATAACATTGTATTAAGTGAGATTAGCCAGTCACAGAAAGTGAAGGATCATATGTTTTACCTCATATGTGGAAGTTAGGGAGTAACTGGGATATAAGAAGCACTTTAGATATCGGAGGAGAAACCCACTTGATCAGGGGAGGTGGTCTAGGGGAGGATGGGGGAAGGTGGAGGGAGAATTAATGAAGGAATCATTTCCATTGAGATTATTCACATATGTGAGAATACCAATGCCCATCTCAATATTCTGTATGGGGAAGAGGAAATGGGGAGGGAGTGTTGGAAAGCTCACTAAGTGCTGTGTGCATGTATGTCACTATCACTGTGAATTTCATTATGATGTGAGATTGTACCAATAAAAGTATGAAAATATTTTAAATTCATTTTTTCAAACTAAATGTATTACATTTCTCTTCATACCTGGTTTTATATATTTCAGTTAGCTCTAATTTATAGACCCTACATAAGCGCATCAATAGTTTATTGTTGCATAATAATAAAGTCACAAATGTTTACTATAGTTGACAAAATATCATCCCCCCAAAAAATTCATGCATATTGAGAAACATAAAAGATGACCTTACTTGAAAATAGTCTTTTCCAGATGTGATTTGTTAAGGATTTTGAAATAAAATCATTCTAGAATTAGGGTGGGCTCCAAATTCATTGGCTGATATCATTATAAGAGAACACAGAGATTCACAGAGGAAAAAGGCATGTGAAGAGAGAGGCAGAGATTAGAGCCATGCTTCCATAAGCTAAGGAACACCTGAGGCCATCAACACCTGGAACAGGAAAGGACTGATTCAGCTGAATAGTCTTTAGAGTGAGTGTGACCCTCATGCACCTTGGTTTTGTATTTCTCAATAACTGTGGGAAACTACATTTCCATTGCTTTAAGCTACCCAGTTTGTGATCATTTTCCATGATAGCCCTAGGATACCAACATAGTTGCTGAAGGATGCAAATATCTTCATCGCCCAACCATTTTCTATTGCCATATGCTCAGTATGCATTTCACATCCTGTTTTTCAGAACCTCTAAACTACTTACAGGTTTTTTAACATACCATGCCTTTTCTTCTCATCATTTGTTCCTTTGTCTATTATTTCTGGAAGACATCGCCAACCTTTGTGTGGTTACTTCCTCCTTCAATATAATTTATGATTAATGCTATTTCCCTGTGGGAAGCCTTTCTGGACTCTTTAAAATTCCATCAGGTTTCAGTGGATTCTTTCAGTTTTATATTTTTCTCTCTATAATGCTGTAGTAGAATTGCCTGTTTACTGTGCCTTGTCCTCTAGATTGGCTCTGGAGAATAGAGACTGTGCCTTACACATCATTCTAATTCCAATGGCTACCACAATCTAGAGATGACTCAAAAACTATTCGTTGAATGATTTGATAATGATTTATGCATCACTGAAAGATGATGCATAAAAATATAACAGTGAAGAAACTCTTGATATCAGAAAGTATTAATTCATTGATATCCTCAGGAAAAAAAACAACTCTAAAACATATAAATACATCATAGTATGTCCAGATGAATGTGATCCAATATTCAAGGAAAGGGAAAAAATTTCATAGGAGGAACTATAGAGGAAATGGAAAGACTGAAGATGCAAATTTCAGGTAATTTCAAGGGACATCAAGTAGTAAAGGAAGGAATATAGTTACTGTGTGGTTTCCACAGTCTTCATGGTATCAATGGGTAGCAGTAGAAATTATAAAAAATCATTGTAAGAATCTAAAAATGGGAAAAAGTTGCTTTTGAAGCAGTATGCATTCTCTCACTTGAGAAGAGAAATTAAGATAAATAACTTTAATGAAATTTATGTGTTACTCAACAATAGATTGTATTAAGAAGATTTACTAGTAATTTTATGTTATTTTCATCAGGGGATGTAAGCAATACATTTTATTGATTTATATACTCAATAACACTGAAGAACACTTTTCCTGAAACATCACTGCTCTATGCACTTTGGAATACAACTATCAATGGTACTATAGTAACAAGAGGGAAATTTATGTGATTATCTCAGTATATTACACTATCATCAATAATGTGTATGCTTAACTGAGGCAATCTCAAAAGTATGAAGTCATCTTACTTCATCATACAATTATCCTTTCACAATAGGATCATGTTTTGTTAATTATTGGATTATCTCTTATTTTCACTGACATACTGAATTTATATTTTAATTCACTTATGTTTATCCTTTTATAACATATAATAATATTCAGACATAGTGAAATATGACACTAGTCTTTCTCTTTTGCATCAAGACATATATATTTCTGCTGTCAGTTTTCTTAAAATTATTATTTTTTCACCTTTGAAAACCATTGATTATTCCAAGATTCTATTAAGGGTATAAAGAATGAAATGGTGTAAGGAATGAAAGATTTTCTTATAATTTATGTCCTTGGATATATATGAAACTTAGCAATCACCTTTCCATGCATGAGGGATGCCTCTCAGAACATTTGTTTTGAAGTACCTGATCGGTAAGAATAGCATTTGAAATTAAAATCTGAGTCAATAAAGCATAGAGCTTTTCTGCTAAGTACTCAGAAAACAGTTTCTCAGCAGGCTGTAGCCAAGGGAGCAACAGAATTCAAGTGCAGTGAGGCTAATAGAGGCATCAGCTGCTGAAATAGAATTAAATTGAGGGTCAGGAATTAGACTTGACAGAAAGATTAATAATTCAGCTGGGAACATAGAAAGCAACACGAATAGTTTTAGCCTTTTCTCGGTGATCATGCCATCTGGAAAAATAAATAAATAAAATAATGTGAAATAAAATCAATCACGCTTTGGGCCTTGATGTTTTCTGAAGTCGAATACTGACTGTGACAGAGCCCCTGAAGTTGATATCTTGGACCCCGTGGAAGGTTGCTTTCACCAGTTCTGCCTTGGCTGATCGATTGAGTGGTCATAGTTGGAAAGCATCAGAGGGAAAAAGGAACCTTACAGGCAATTTTTTATAGGTTTAAGCCAAAGACGAGAGATGCCTTTCTCACTTAACTCCTAGTTAAAATGATACTCAATGTTTCTCTGCCTCTGATAAAACTGGATTTCATTGTCTTCCCATTATAGTCAGTAGAAAAATTAGCTGTGAGTTCAGACTGTATCAGCTGAAAAAATACCATGTCAGTTTAAAATATACCAAATGTATAAAAACAACTATATAGAATACATAGCTATAAGTTGAATAATGAGGATGAGATTTATAAGGATATATGAAAATAAAGGTGTGATCTATGTGGGAAAGCCAGAATATTTCAGAATTCTCCCCCCAATTCCCATCTTTCATTGCTCAATAATTTATAGCTATTGTTACCAGAGTGTATTATACATTGACCTACCTTGAAAAGTGCATTAGTTTTCGAGGACTCCTGTAACAAAGTACCACAGATTGGTGGCTTAAAGAACAAATGTATTTTCTTACATTTCTGGAGGCTAGAAGTCTGAGATCAAAGTAGTGGTAGGGCTGACTTCTTTTGAGACCTCTTTTGTTGGCTTGTAGATCACCATTTTCTTCCTCTGTCCTCATTGAGTTTTCTCTATAACTGTCTGTGTACACATTTTCTCTTCTTATAAGAGCTTTGTAAGAGGGTTTTCATTGTGTACCCATGGACTACTTATGAACCCCTGGAATGCATAAATTTTTCCTGTCTTCAATGAGTTATAAAGCTGTAAAGTCTTTAACATCTAGCACCTAACTCACTGATGGTGACATAAGAGTGAATGACGCTTGGGCTAGCAAAAAGAATTTATCCACCTATAATTCTCCTGTGTGGGAAGTACCCTCACAGTTTTCAGTATTCCAGGACACTCAGATACCAAAAAGTGGGGGAAAGGGAATCTGGACTCATACTGAGAGGTTAGAAGATCCCTTTCTACCTAAGCAAAAGACCCACTGTTATGGGTTAAACTGTTTTCTCTTTCCCCCACACATTCATGTATTGAAGTCTTCATCCCTGGGACTTAAGAATGTAACTGCATTTGGAAATCGATCTTTGAAATGGTAACTAAATTAAAAGGAGATCATTCAGTGATCTTTAATCCTCTGGGAATGAATGGATGACCAAGCAATATGTGGGAAATCTGGGAAGTGAAATGTCTCAGAATCAAGTGAAGAAAGTAATTCAAAGTGAATGATATATTCAACTATGAAAAACATTACTGAGAAGATTAGTAAAGTGATGGCTGAGGATGTGGATATGTGGAGAACTTGCCAACATGTGTAATAGTGAATCCAAATAATGAATGGAGACACAATGCTGGTTGGAGGGAGTTCAAGAGACAATAGGAGGAGAGTAAATATAATGAATATAGCCATCTCTTTTGAGGAGGACAGAGAAATGTAGTTGTGCATGGAAAAAGACATGAGAACCAAAACAAATGTAAGTTGATAGGATAGATATAGTCTATCCTCTATAGGATGTATATAATATATATCCTCTATAGACTATATATATATATAGTCTATCATCTAAAGACTATATATATATATCCTCTATAGACTATATATATATATATATATATCCTCTATAGACTATACATATATATATATATCCTCTATAGACTATACATATATATATATATATATCCTCTATAGACTATATATATATATATATATATATATATATATATATACATATCCTCAATAGACTGTATATATAGTCTATATATACAGAATCAAACTGTAGATTCTGGAGAAAAAAGTCATTTTATTTTCTACATCCTTACATAGGCAAATATAGGTGGGGTCCAGTACACAAAGTAGGGGTTCCTCAATAACAGTATAGAGGTGCTAGCCACCACAATGGGAAGAAGATATAGTTAGTAAATTCAGATGTAGTAGGATGGGGAGAAGACATGGTCATAGGACCATGCGGTTACTCTCTTCTGTTAGATTTTTCCCCCATTAAATGGAAATCAAGGTCATGAGCTAAAATATAAAATAGTTTCTTGGGAAAGAAGAAATATAGATTGACAGGAGAAATGTAATAGACGTCTCAGCAGCACTGTGGTCCCACTAGATATTGAAGACATCAATTTGTAATAAATCCAACATGGTCACCAGTCTTTTTCTAGTTATGTGAAACTGGAGTTGGATTATGTAAGAGGAAAATAATAAACTATAACTAGCATTTGGCTTTTCCAGCAGAGCAAGATGGATGGAGAAAGAAAGGACCAAAATAGTTAAATATGTGTGAAAATACATCAGTGTAGAGATGAATCATGAAAGACAAGTGGATATAGGGAAAACTAAAGACATGAGGATGATGGACAGTGACAAGATAGTAGTCACTGAATATGAAATAATGGTAGCCTGGGAATTGTAACACTAGAGAGATGTTAGAAAGATAGCGGTGCCAGGAAATGTGTTTCAGTCAGCATGCTCACTGCCATGACCCAAAATACCTGACAACTACACCTTAGAGGAAGAAAGATTTATTTTCTGAGTTCTGGAGATTTCAGAGGTTTCAGTCCAGGTCATGTTTGTGGAGCTCAGGGCACGGCAGCAGGAAGCAGAAAGAGGAGCAGAGGGACCCTGCTCGCACATCATGGAGGCTAGAAGCAGAGAGAAAGAGAGAGGGCAGGGAGCAAGGGACATATATATTCCCCAAGGCTACACCCCTACTTTATCTAGCCACACCTCCAGAGACCCCCACCTCAGCAATCAGCCCCACCTCCAATATGGCTGCCTTGTCAACCACTTGAGGTCAGGGGAATATTGTAAATCCAAACCATAACAAAATGGAACACTTGAAGTGAGTACTGTAATGTACAATGGAAATTAGAACAGATACTAATGGGTAAATGACCCTGAGAATGAGCAGCTAAGATGGGATGGAGGGTAAAAATCATCCTTAGTGAGAAGCACAAGGATGAGAGACATAAGGAGATGGAGGAATTACTTTAAAACTCCAAGAATAGAGTCAGAAGTCACAGTGGAAACAGAACAAACAAACAAAAACAATCCAAAGCAAGCCAAGTGAAAAACATGCTCAGTGGAAGAGTTTATGCCCAGGAAAAGTGGAAGCTACTCCAAAGAAGCACAGATGATGTATTTTGTGGCATATAATTTAATGTTTTCTTATTGTGCTTTAGAGTAGAAGCATTGAGAAATGAGGGAGAAGCTTCCCCTGTACAGACCCAGTTATAGGTGTGTTACTGCACCATGCAGGGACTAATGGCAATGTAGTATCTTCAAGTGAACATCTACATTATATCTAGAGAAAAAAAAAAGAAGGTTTTTCTGTTAATAGACAGTGGATTTCAGAGAGCAAAGTGGAAAGAACAGGGTGAGTCGGGTGAGAGTGTGCAGTCTAATGGATATGAGATATGAAAGTCTTTGTGATGTTAGATGACGTAAAAAACCCAGTGGTGACTTAGATGTAGAGGAATCAGTTTTAATAGTATCAAAAGAAATATGGGTGATCAGTTCTAATAGTAGCCTTTTCTTGGGTCTGCTGGGAAGTTTAGACTGCTGGAGGGGCAGAGTTCATGTGCCTCCCTTGAAATTCCACTGAGGACAGAATTGAGAGAGGTGGAGAGGCAGTCTAATTGTAATTACTTGACCTTGGGCAGTACCTGCCCACCCCCATTCTGCTGCCACAACCACATGGGGAAGTCTGCCTCTTGCCTTTGCTTTTTCTGTCTATAGCACTGATGTCAGAAATGATTAAAGTATATGGCTTACACCTTAACCAGCACAATAGATTATCAGCACTACAGGTAGCTGTTAGAGAATTTAATCATGAATTTACTGCAATTTAACACCCGTCAAATGCTTGCTTAAGACATATGATATTTGAGAGAAGGAATAGCTGGATGGGGAGACTGCATGCCCATTTGGTCTCTCTTAAGTCACTGTTCTTATATTAATTTAGATCACCAGAATGCAACAGAACCTAAGGCATAATTATCTCAGCCTCTCACTGAGTTATAATTTAATATTAGGCTTTCTCTTTTATAAAGATTCAATAGTGGATGCATGCATTTGAACAGCAGTTCTTTTATGAAGCCATAGATTACCCATTGTGTTAATTGGTGTCTCTTAAGCAAAGGCTCTTGTCATAATTTCCTCCTTAACTGTAGTTCAAGAAAACCACTTAACATCAGAAGGTAATATTTACCAAACTTCTAGGACTTTGCCACAGTACAAAATTTATTTAATGAGTCATGGTTCCCTCTTTTCCAGATCTTAGAGCAACTATGCCCTAGAAAGCTTAAGTTCCTGTGTAAAGCTTTACTGTAACTCATTTCAAGTATCTGGAAATTAAGTACATGCCATGTGCTTCTCTTAGATATCCTCTTCTGAACCTCAACTGTATATTAAGGCTTATCATTCAAGCCAAGCTATTTATAGTTCTTTAAGAAGTAGGCTAAATGTAAATATTTAGAACATTTAAAGTATATCTATCCTACAAATTTTTACTCTAAATTAAGAAAAACTCACACTACTCTTTATGTGTTATATAAACATAGATTATCTATGTTTCCAGATAAATTGAAAAAGAAATGCATGCATTAATGAGAATGCATAGACCTTGTATCCATCAGCATTCTTACGGCTATAATCTAAAAGATTGATCATGTAACTTAGAGTAAAGAAGATTTATTACTTACGGTTTTGGATTCAGTCCATGTCAGGCAGAGAACTGTGGATCTCAGGGCATGACAGCAGGAAGCGGAGAGAGGGAGAGCACATGGGCTGTGCTCCTCACATCATGGAGGCTGGAAGAGGGAGAGAAATCAGGGGGAGGAGGAACCATATATAATCCCCAGGCTACACCCCCAGGGACCCACCTTCTCCAGCCACACCCTGTCAGCCTAGGCCACCACTCAGATAAATCCATTACAATGGATTTATCCACTGCTGGGATTATAACCCTCATGACTCAATTACATCAACTCCAAACACCAATTTATGAGCTTTTCAAGAGGCTATTGTATATCTCACCATAACAGACATTAAGAGTAGGAGTTAAGAATACCTATAATAGCAGATTCAATTAGTCTAATTCTGTGTGCTTGTTTATACATTGTTTCATGATCATGATTGTATAATTTATACGAGTAATTAAAATTTCTCTACTCACACATTGCCCATTTATAGCAGATTGGGGAAGGGACAGGAATTCAAGTGAGGTAAACTTGGAAGTCTATGGTCTTAATCTCTCACCCACTATCTCCCAATCTCATTAAAGGAAGTTTATTGTTTGTGCATTCATATTTTTACCACCTCAGCTTCCACCAAAGTTCCAGTGAAGCCCCTGGTGCAGAGACAGAGCAAGCCCAGCCCATGTTACACTGCTGGCCTTGTGATTACAGAAGGAATAACTGAGATGAATCAGGAAATCTTACAGTTATCATGTGAACTATAAGATTCAGTGAATGATAATAGCAATTCTACTATCTAAGGCCTATTAAATATAATATCCCCCAAGTTTATGTGTTACCTCGGTTTATTTATTTTAGCTTATCTTTAATAATCTTAGAGGAAAACTTTAGATTACAATGCATTAGAACTAAAAAAAATCAAGGGGACAAGATAAAGGAATAGCCATCTTTATATCTGAGTTGCCTAAAAGAATGTATATTTTAATCTAACAAAAGAGACATTTGGTCAGTGAATTGAGAAGCTGTATGATTCTATGAGAATCTCATGGGGTTTGATGCTATTACACTTGAATGTGGGCATTGAACTAGTCACTCCCTCTAATACCTGTAACAGAGGCTAATACATAGTAGGTACTCAGCAAATATTGCTAAATAAATAAATGGATGCGTTTCAATGTAAAATATAAATGTTATGTCAACTATTTCTTAGTACTTTCAGCTAGGCAATAATAGACTCCTATTGGATTTCAACTCAGAGTGGGGAAATGCATAGTAATTTCCTAGGGGAAGCAGGTAACAAGGAAAATGCAAAAGCCTGTAAGAAGTGCTGCCTTTTGATTTGACATTAATGGAGATTAGTTAAAAATAAAAGCAGCTGCTCTGCAATAATAAACAAAAAAATTTCAGCATCCCTCTTTCCCTTGCCATTCTGTCAATCTAGTCTTATCTTTTAATTAAACCTGAACTTTAAAATAAATGTGTCTGGCTTGCTAGTTTATTAAATGGAATATCAATGGAGAGCTTCTAGATTTAGCAATCGGTATGCTACAGAATGCCTTTTAAAAATAAATGGCCACATCAAAGGCTCTGATTTTATTGAATGTCCAAGTTTATAGCTCTCCTATTAGAAAAGAGCAAAAGAAAAGAGGAAAATTAAAATGGTTTGATTTTAGACTTCTTTATAGTATGTTGAAGTACTCACAGAGCTTTATTTAAGGAATGATTAAATTTTATTAAAAATGGAAAATTTGCCAAGAAATATAAAGTTCATTATTTTTATACAATGCAAGCCAACAAGAAACCTCTGAATTCATACTTACTAACTTTTGCATATGCTTCCCATTTTTGTGCTTGCTTAAAGTCCATCATAATCAAATGCACTGATATTCAGTTAATTAATCAGATAACAATAGCATTAACAATGATTAGTGGTTGTTATTGAGCTATTACTTTGTGATTAGCCAGTGGCATGAACTTGTCAATAATGAGAAAAATCAAGGATAATGATTCTGCTTGTAGGCATGTACATACCACACATAGACACTCAAATTTTGATTATTCTGTAATATATTAAATAACATTAGACATTAGGAGTATAGTTCTTAGACCTCTCTCTACTTTGTAACTGTATATTTTAACATTTTATGATTCAGATTTTTTATGAAATAACAATGATATTTGTTCTCAATTCACCCTACTGATAGAAAAAAGATAAAAATTACATATGTGGGAATATTTCAAGAAACTAAAATTATATCAAGAGAAGGTATTAAATATTAATCTCTCAGCCGGGTGTGGTGGCACACACTTGTAATCCCAGTACTTTGGGAGGTGGAGACCAGAGGATCCGGGTTCATGGCCAGCCTCAGCTCTCTCTCTGTCTCTCCCTGTCTCTCTCTCTCTCTCTCTCTCTCTCTCTCTCTACTTAGTGAGGCTTCCGCAACTTCGTGAGACCCGGTTTCAAAATAAAGTATAAAAAATAGGGCGGGGAGCCGGGCGTGGTGGCGCACGCTTGTAATCCCAGTACTTTGGGAGGCGGAGACCGGAGGATCCGGGTTCGCGGCCAGCCTCAGCTCT
>PVJS01024145.1:0-28946 GCA_004027185.1 Glis glis
ACACACACACACACACACACACACACACACACACACACACACGTCATAATGCTTTTGAAGCCTATAATATGAATTCAGCACAGAGACTGGGACAGTGGCCACAGAACTGTTCTTAGACCGATGTCTTAGTCCATTCAGGCTGCTACGATAAAATACCTTTGATGGGCCAACTTATAAACAATAGTAATTTAATTGCTCCAAATTCTGGAGACTGGGAGATCCAAGGTCAAGCATCAGCAGGTCTGGTGTCTGGTGAGAGCTCACACTCTGCTTCAGAGATGGCACTTTCTTGCTGCATTCTCGTACGACAGAAGGGGGCAAATAAGCCTCCTCGGGCCCCTTTTATAATGGCCCTAACCCCATTCCTGAGGGCTGCCCTCATGGCCCAGTTACCTCCTAAAGGCTTCACTTCTTAATACCTTTGGGGACAAGGTTTCAACATATGCATTCTGGGAGGAACACAACCATTCAATCACAGCATCTGATTCCTCTGAATGACAGTCAAGCCTATTGTGTACTTGGGCTCAATTTCCCTTTTCCAAAAGAGAGGGTAATAATGGTTGCCTTCTGATAGACAATATTTAAGTTCATCCACCTGAAATAATAACTAATAAATCCACAACAAGGCTGAAAACACAGAGCCTTAAAAATATATAGTGTGTATATTTTTCAATAAAATTGCTACTACTTATTGAGTGTCTATATGTGACTTATATTTTTATGTATTTTATATAATCTTATTCAATACTATGAGCATCATATAGAGCATCATCATCATTTTGCAAGTGAGAAATGGGGGCTCTGAGATGCTAATCAGCAGATATGGTACACGGATCTATTAGACTCCATACCCAGATTCTTTGCACATAGGTATCAGTGATAAGAAATTTTCCAGTTACTTTTACACTTATTCATTCCATTTAAGACATTGCATTTTATGTTTCTGACAATTATTCCTAAAGGATGCCCAGCATTAGTACACCACATATTTGAAAAGTAATTTGCTTTTTTCAAACAGTTTCCATTTTCTCATTTAATTCTCACAATGTTGGGAAAGAGGCACTTTAATCCCCATTTTATAAATAATGAAAATTGAAACACAAAGATGTTAAGTGCTTTGAATAAAGAAACTGAGAAGTGGTTGAGTCAAGTTTTAAACAGAAGTCATCTTACTCCAAGCCCAACACTCTTCAATATACAAGTAAAAGTTGGCTTGACTATGGGATGCTGGACAAAAAGTTGAAAGAAAAAAAGTGAGACTTCCCAAAAGCTTTTCAAATAATTCCAAAGGGATATTCATCCTCTTTCTATTATAATATTTTCATTGTGTTAAATACTATTGATACTATTTGCAATTCAACTTTTTTTCTCTTTACCCTCATTCCAGGTAAAGTACATGGATCTCGTTACATTTTAAACATGGGGAAATTTAAAGATGGCCATATTTTAAATGATAGTAATTCAGTTGGGTGGCACATACCTGTAATTCCAGTACTTGGGAGGCTGAGACAGGAGAATTGCAGGTTCGAAGCCAGTCTTAGCAATTTAGTGAGGCTCTCAACAACTTAGTGAGACCCTGTTTCAAAATAAACAAAAATAAATAATAAGCCAAGTGTAATACCAGTGCTTGAGAAGCTGAGACAGGAGGATCACAGGTTCGAAGTCAGCCTCAACAACTTAGTGAGGCTTTCAGGAAATTAGCAATACCCTGTTTAGAAATAAAACAAAATGGGGCTGGAGCTCAGTGGTAGAAGGCCCCTGGGTTCCACCCCCAGTACCACAAAAAATAAAAATAAAAAAGAGGGCTAGGGTGTAGCTCAGAGGTAGAAGGCCCCTGGGTTCCACCCCCAGTACCACAAAAAATAAAAATTAAAAATAGGGCTAGGGGTGTAGCTCAGAGGTAAAAGGTCCCTGGGTTCAATCCCCAGCAACACACACACACACACACACACACACACACACACACACACGGATAGTAATTCAATTTGATAAATATTTGTGGAACACCTACTGTGTGCCAGGCACTGCTCTCTGCATGCTGGGGACACAGCAATGAACAAAAGACAAACTCCCACACTTGGGCGTCTGCAGTTCTCCAGCCACCCACTATTGCCATGAAGCTTTAGCATATGTGTTTGCCAGTGTAAGATATAATTTGTTATTTTAATAGTTGCACAAAATTCTATAGTATGGGTATATGAGAATTCATTCAACCATTTCTTTATTGGTGACATTCCTTTTAGTTTTGATTTTTGGAACCAATATTAGAATAAGCACGAATATTACATATACACTGATATTATATATCTTATTATTTCTGAAGGAAAGCAGTCTAACCTGTGTGAATAAAAAGTTACCGACCCATCCCTCAATTGCTGTTCTCACTAATCCGCTACAGTGTTTCCCAGGTGTGCTCAGCGGGAGGCTCTGGTACTATCCACCTTTGTGGTGCTGAAGCAGGTACTCTTGCTCAGCCCTCCGGAGCCTTTTCCAGCCCCAGTGTGCTAGGTTCCCTCCTGCTTCCCCGGGTCACCAGCTGTCCACCAACATCTACCACGAGGACTTTCAAACCATGCTTAATAAGCAAACCTAAGCTGCCGTGCCCCGTGGTGCGCCTTGCCAAAAGTCCTTTGACCCACTCCTCCTCCGGACCTTTGTCCCCAGCTATGCCTTCGCAGGGCTGACAGCTCAACGATCAGGACCTGTGTAAATATGTGATTAAGTGCACGTTGTCATTCTTGAGACAAGATGTGTGTAGTGGAAATGGCCACCTACCAACAGGCGTAGCTCGGTGGATAGGGTTCTTTTGCGGACATTCCTAGTCCTGCGTGGCTCACGGTCCACACGAGATGGAACTGCGCCTTCCCTCGGCCATTTCCCCTAAGCTTCGGAAAGACGCAGATTTCCTGAAATGTGAATCGCTAGCTAGCGGTTTCCTGCTCCACTTCCCGTCTCCCGCCTTCCTTTCCCCTCGTGCCTGGCGGTCGGCTCGGAGGGTGCCGCTCCTCGCGTGGTGATCGCTTGGCCTCGCCCCGCCGCCCGCCCGGCCCCGCACCCTCTCCTCTCCCCGGGCTGCTCGAGGAGGAGCCTGGGCGTCCGCTTCCCGCCGACGGGATTGTGGTGCGCACACAGGGTTAACCCTCTCGCGCCCGCGGCGCTGGCTCGCGCGGCCTGCGGGTGGGTCCGGCGAGCCCTCGGCGCGCAGAGGCGCGGCGCCCGGGCGGGGCATGGGGCGGGGGCGGCGGGCTGCGTCCGGGACCCGCGTCCTCGCCGCGCGTGGCCGGGGAGCAGAGCACCCCCAGCTGCTGCTCCAGAGCCCGGGCGGACGGCGGCGACGGCTCCCAGCTGCCGCCTCCCTGCCTCCCTTCCACCACTCCTTCTCCCTCCCGCGCCTCCTCTCCGCCCACCGCGCTCCCGCCGCTCGGCCGCAGCCCGCGCCGTCCTCCGCCTCCCCGAGCCGCCGCGCCAGCCCCGCGTCCAGCCATGGGGGACCTTCCCGGCATCGTGCGCCTCTCCATCGCGCTGCGCATCCAGCCCAACGACGGCCCGGTCTTCTTCAAGGTGGACGGGCAGCGCTTCGGCCAGAACCGCACCATCAAGCTGCTCACCGGCTCCTCCTACAAGGTGGAGGTGAAGATTAAGCCCACCACGCTGCAGGTCGAGTGAGTGCCGGGCGCGCCGCGGCTGCAGGGGGGCGCTGGGGGTGCCGGAGGAGGACCGAGGCCCCGGGGACAACCTAAGCCTCTCCGGGGCCGCGTGTCTCGTGCCGCGCCCAGCGGGCCCGGGGTGGGGGAAGAGGTCGGCTCCCTGTCTCCTTGGTCCTCTTCCCTGCCTTACACTTGTATTTCTGGATTCCTGCTTCCCTCCACCCATCGCAGTGACACCAGTGGGTCCGTTTAAATCAGCGACAAGAAACCAGGGTTTTTAATTTTTTGCTTGTAAATTTCCTTTCTGCACAGCCATGGGCGTGGAACAGCAGGCGGCCCGGGTGGGACAGATGGGAGCAGGTCGCTGCAGGGTTCACCTACCGCAATCCCAGCCCTCCTCCGCGGGGTTCTGGCGGGCCCTATGCTTGTGCTGGCCAGGCTGACGGAGGGAGAAAAGCTGAGGAATGAGGTGTAAAGGCAGGTGAGGGGTGGTTACTGGGGCTCCCTGAGGGATGCTCCCCACCCCTCCAACCACCCTTTGGCGGTAGAGGACCCTGGGAGGTGGCTGGAGCCGCAGGCACAGGTCAGAGGGCTCCTCCTCTGCTCAGGCCTAGTTTCTCCGTTTTCCAAGCCCTGTACTTTGCCTTTTCTCCCCAGTTGTCTGTTCCGCCTAGTTATGTTAGCTGAGATTAACAACATCCTCTCAAGAGGATGTGGTTTTTTTTTTTTTGGTTTATTGGTGGCAGGGATTATCTCTCCCAGCTTCCACGGGAATGATGCACCCAGCAGACCTCTGGTGAGAAAGTAGGTGTGGAACAGTGCAGTAGCCTATGGAAGAGAATACATGGCCCCCTCCCTTACCTCTCAGCTTCACCTAAGCATAGCAGAAAGTCTAGTCTGGAAGAAGGAAAGAAACCACCATTTATAGTATCTACCTTATGCTGGGGAGGAGGGGAGCTTTGAATCTATCAGACACTTTTACAGTTTGTTGTAACTCAGGAAATTTATATTAGCCTTCTAGATGCAAGAACCTAGAACCACCCCTGGATGGTTTTTGGGGCTCCTGGTCCATCTATTTGTCAGCACTTCTCTCTCTCTCTCTCTCTCTCTCTCTCTCTCTCTCTCTTTCTCTCTCTCATTGCCCTCACATATCCCAGCATTCCCTGCACCTGGATATAATCCAGACTTTTCCTTTCCCTTCTTTCCTGGCAACCTCTTCCCCTGACTTATCTGCTCTATATTCCATTTTCTTCAGGATAGTTCTCTAGATTTCAAGATAACCTAAAACCAAATTTGTTAATGAGCACTATTTTTTCTAGTTGCTTTTTAATGTTATCAAGTGTTTTTCAATGCTCTAATTCGGTGGTTCTCAAACCTGAGAATCACCCAGAGGGCTTGTTGGATCGCACATGGCCAGGGCCCACCCTGGTGTTTCTAGCAGGCTGTCTGGGGTGGAACCTAAGGGTTTGCTTCCTAATAGGTCCACAGGTAATGTGGATACTGCTGGTCCGGGGACTATGCTTTGAGAATAATGATCCTGAGACAGAGGAATGACACCAGTGAGCATTTCTGGTGGTGTGGCAGGCTTGAGGAAGAGTACCCCAAATCATGGGACCCGTGTATGTTGGAACAGAAAAAATAATTAGAGAACTAGTTCACTGGTCCTCCATCCTACCTGCACATAAGGATCACGTAGATAACTTTAAAATAAATTTATCCAAACTACACCCCAAACCAGCTAAATCCTATCTCTGGGGGTTGGGATGGGACTAGGTATAGGTACATTGTTAATGGCTCCACAGATGATTTTAATGAGTAACTAAGGAGAACCACTAATGCAGTCCAGTCAGCCTTGTACCAGTATTTTAGATGAGAATACTGAGGTCAGCCCAGAGAGATGAAGCAGTTGGTCTATAGTTATGATTGGTTAGTTGGCAAATGCAAGCCTCCTCAACTTCCCAGACTTTCTTGGTGTTTTTGTTTTGTTTTGCTTTAGACAGGAGTCTCACTGTGTTTTCCAGGCTGGCCTCTTGCCTCGGCCTCTAAAGTGACTGGTACATGCCAACAGGCCCAACCAGAACTTTCTACCATACCAAAATGTCTCTCTTAGCCAAACTCTGTAGGTTTCCTGCCCAGGTTTTTGGTCCAGACCAGGACAGGGTACCTAAGCTAATTCCTACCACAGATGGTCAACTCGAGTCCATTGCAGGAACATTTCCATTGGTGGTGTGCTTGTCCCACTGGAGCTGAAGTCCAAAGAACCTGATGGAGACAGAGTTGTTTATACGGGCACATATGACACAGAAGGTGTGGCCCCAACCAAGAGTGGAGAGCGGCAACCCATTCAGATCACCATGCCGGTAAGGCCTGCTTGGGAGTTTGGGGGTATGGTTTCAGGGCAAGTGGAAACTGTAGAAGAAAAAACAATCACTATCTCTCTCTTTAAGAAAAGTTATATTGGAGTCGATTATTTGTGGAAATTGGGTTGAGTTTCCTTCATGGATCTACTGGGAAGAGAACTATGTAATTAATGCTCTTTTGCCTAATAGACTAACTCACTCTATAGATGCTTAAAGACACTAAGCGAATGGTTCTGGGAGAAAGAGTATATTGCTACAATTTTCCCTGTTATATTCTTTATCAGGGTTGGTTTACATCATTGCCCTGAGGAGTTTCTGATTCCAAGTAGCCCACAGTTTTTTTGGTTATGAAAAAGTGGACTTTAGCTGGGCGTGGTGGCGCACACTTGTAATCCCAGTACTTGGGAGGCTGAGATTGGAGGATCTGGGTTTGCAGCCAGCCTCAGCTACTTAGTGAGGCCCTCTGCAACTTAGCAAGACCCTGTTTCAAAATAAAGAATAAAAAAAAATAGGGCTGGGGGTGTAGCTCGGAGGTAGAATGCCCCTGGGTTCAATCCCCAGTACCAAAAAAAAAAAAAAAGTGGACTTGAATGTCATTTTGCTACTTAAATCTACTCTAACTGGAGGAGCTCAAAAAGTGACTGCCATGGAAAATAATAAATCTATTAGTCATCTAGTCCTGCCAGATATAATAAAGTCATCCCTCCATATCCATGCAGGATTGGTTCCAGGACCCCCTGTGAACACCAAAGTATGCAGATTCTTAAATCTCTTATATAAAATGGTATAGTATTTGCATATAACCTATGTATATCCTCCAGTATACTTTATCTTAATTTTCATGTGTGTGTATGGGGGGATACTGGGTATTGAGCCCAGGGGCATTCTACCTCTGAGCTACACCCCCAGCCCTATTTTATTTTTTATTTTCAAACAGGGTTTCTCTAAGTTGCAGAGGACCTTGTGTTGCTGAGGCTGGCTACCAACCTGCAATCTTCCTGTCTCAGCCTTCCAAGTACTGGGGTTACAAGCATATGCCTCTATGCCCAGCTCCCAGTATACTTTAAATCGTCTCTAGATTATGATACCTAATACAATACCAATGCTATGTAAATAGTTGTCATTATTCCTATGTAATACAGCAGAACAAGAAAAAGGTTATATACCTGTTCAGTACAGGCATGATTTTTTTTCTGAGTGTTTTCAATCCAAGATTGGTTGAATCCATGAATGCAGAACCCAAGAATATAGAGGCCCATCAATATTATTTTCAATATTTATAGCCAGGTAATATTTATCCCCAAGGAAAATATCAAATTGGTAAAAGGATAGAGTTGAGAAATAGTTAACTATCTGTGCAAAATCAATAGGTGATAAAGTAAGCTTGCCAAAAAAAAACCCAGAAAATTCACCTAAACTGCTACTGTAAGCACTAGGTAGCCTTTTCCCTCTATAAGAACAGCCTTGAATTGTCTGCCTTCTTGCTTTATAGCAGTTATCACAGAGGTTCACAAATATCTGTGTGCACAAGAATTTCTTCAGAAGTTTATTTAAAATGCCAGTCCTAAAGCCAGGCATGGTGGTGCACACTTGTAATCCCAGTACATGGGAGGCTGAGGCCGAAGAATTGCAGGTTCACAGCCAGCCTCCAGCAACTTAGTGAGGCCCTCCACAACTTAGTGAGACCCTGTTTCAAAATGAAAAATGAAATAGGGCTGGGGTGTAACTCAGAGGTAGAATGCCCCTGGGTTCAATCCCTAGTGAGGAAGGAAGGAAGAAAGGAAGGGAGGGAGGGAGGGAGGGAGGAAGGAAGGAAGGAAGGAAGGAAGGAAGGAAGGGAGGGAGGGAGGAAGGAGCGAGTCGGGCATGGTGGTGCACACTTGTAATCCCAGTACTTGGGAGGCTGAGACAGGAGGATCCCAGGTTCACGGCCAGCCTCAGCTACTTAGTGAGGCCCTCCACAACTTAGTGAGACCGTTTCAAAATAAAGAATAAAATAGGGCTGGGGGTGTAGCTCAGAGGTAGAATACCCCTGGGTTCAATCCCCAGTACCATAAAAAAAATTTAAAAAAAGAAAGAAGGAAGGAAAGAGATTGACATGTTCATTTACCATTTGTATTTCCTTTGTGGATAATATGTTCCTAGCTTTTACCCATTTTTCTACCTGTGTGTCTTAACTTATTTTAAGAAATCTTTATAAATTAAAAGTAATCACCTCTTTTATTGCATCTTGAATGTGCTCATTTATCATTTTCATTTTTGTTTTGTTTACAATGTATATTTTAGGTTTTCATGTGGTCCAACATATTAGCCTTTTCCTTTATGGTTCTTGCAGTTAGGATTCATTCAGCTTGGAAAGTCTTCCCTAACTCCAAGGTTAATTACACACACACACACACACACACAATTGGATTTTTATATTTTCATCTAAACTCTTGTGGTCTCATTTTTTAGATTTCAGATGAATTATATTTAAATATTGCTTCAATTCACACTTTCCTATTGTAATATCCTTATCTATAATGTCCTAAAGTAATCATTTAAATAATATATTCTTCTCCAATGCTTATTTTCATAAAAATTTCTTTCCTTTTTTTCTCTTTTTCTTTTTTCTGATATTAGGGATTGAAACACGGTGCTCTCTATCACAGAGATACAGGTCTCACTAAGTTGCTGAGGCTGGCCTCAAACTCAAAATCCTCCTGTCTCAGGCTCCCAAGTACTGGGAATGCATGCTCAGCTCATTGTAATTTCTCTTATGGCAAAAAACTTTAGGTATATTTTAACACTTTCTAATCTGTTCCATTGATCCTTATGCCAATACTGCATTTTTTAAAAAATACATTGTTTTAGCTGGGTGTGGTGGTGCACGCTTGTAATCCCAGTACTTGGGAGGCTGAGACTGGAGGATCTGGGTTTGTGGCCAGCCTCAGCTACTTAGTGAGGCCTTCCCCAACTTAGTGAGACCCTGTTTCAAAATAAAGAATAAAAAAATAGGGCTGATAGGGCTTGAGGTGTAGCTTGGAGGTAGAATGCCCCTGGGTTCAATCCCCAGTACCAGAAAAAAAAAATACATTGTTTTTATTCATATATTTTGTAACTGATCTCCTTATTGAACTTGCTTGCTAAAATTTTTCAATAAATTTTCCTGGATTTTTAGATAATAGTCATAATTGGCATAAAACTGTGTCATTTTCTGAAATTATTGCATTGTCTAAAGTTCCTAGAATAATCTCAACTACTAGTGGTGTCCTGGGGTATCCTTGTCTCCAGTATTTCACTGTTAGATATGGTGTTAGTTTTAGGCATTTATTGTGTCAAAGCAACCTTTTTCTTGTTCACTAGGAGGTTTTCTTTCCTTTTGTTTTTAAATTTGGGGATGTGTTGAATTTCATCTCATTCCTTTTCCCATCTATGGAGATAATTATCTTCTGTGATATATTAACTGATGAATTATAAAATAATAGACTTTCAAATGCTAAACTACCCTTTAATTCCTAAAATAATATTTTTTAGTATATTGCTAAATTCAATATGTTATACTCACGTTTAGGATTTTTAGATTATTATTTTATTTGCTTGCTTTATCAGCAAATGTTTGAAGATTTCCTCTATCAGGCACTGAGGGAACAAAATAGATATCCCTGGCTTCATGAAGCTCTAATCTAGAGGGGAAAACAGACTTTATACTTGATAATCAATAATTATAAGTACCTGCTACTATAAAGTAGAGAGGAGATGTAGTAGTGCTCTTGGAGGATATGCCAGGAGTCTAGTTTAGGATTTGGGAAATGGCATTCTTGAGAAAAAAAATGAAGGATGAATAAGAGTTGGGAGAAGGGGGAAACACTCCAGGAAAGAGGAGCTGCAAAAGTCAAGAACTGGGGGAGAACACAGTGTGTTCTGAAGGGGGAGAGAAGCCCAGCACGCTGGAGCAGGAAGCTAGGCAGAGACTGACTCAAGATAATGCTGAAAGGTCAGTAGGGGTTAGAGGTTACAGAATGCTGGGGTTTGGATGTGGTTTGAGTGTGTCTATGTGCTGCAGTCTTGGTCCCCATTTGAGCAGTGTTGAGGTGGTAAAAACCTTTAAGAGAGAGGGCCTAATGCTATGTAATTAGGTCATGAGGGCACTGTCTTGGAAGGGATTAATGCTGGTCTCACAGAGTGAGTTCTCTCAAGAATGGGTTGGTGTAGTGAGACCATCCAACAGCTTGGCCCCTTTAAATGCATATGGCCATTTCCCTTTAAACCAAAGCTTAAACAGATGGGGCCACCTGAACTTAGACTTTCAGCTTTCAAACTATGAGCTAAATAAAACTTTTTTCTTTGTAGTCTCCAGCACCAAGTATTCTGCTATAGTAACACAAAGCAAATACATAGGATCTTCTTCCTTACTGGATTTATCCCAACACCTGTAGGAATTTATTGAAGGTTTTAAAATCAACTGTGAGATATGATTTCCATATATAAAATGCAACTACTTTAAGTGTGCAGTTACATAGGCTTTGGCAAATGTATACTACTGTATGACTACCACCCCAATACAGATGTAGAACATTTCTATCACCCCTAAATTTCCATATGCTCATTTGTATTCAAGCCCCTCAATTATAGCCCACCCTGAGCTTGCTCTCTAGATATACTACTTTTAATTATTTGAGATTGTTATGTAAATAGAAGCACAATGTTGCGCCTAAGTTCTCTCATTTAGTAAATGTTCTTGAGATTCTCCTACATTGTTGCATATATCAGTAGTTGGTTCCTTTTCTCACTGAATAACAGACATTACACTGCAATACACTTATCCCTTTACTGGTAAATGGACATCTAGGTTGTTTTCAGCTTTCAGCATTGTGAATAAAGGTGTAATGAACATTTGAGTCTCAGTGTGAACACATGCTTTCATTTCTCTTGAGTAAATACCTAAGAGGAGAATTGCTAAGTCACAGGTAAGTGTATGTTTAACTATATAAGGAATATCTAGACTGGTGTATTATTTCATATTTCCACCAGTGGTGTATGAGAATTCTAGTTGCTTTACATAGTTAATCATACTTAATATATGCCAATTTTTTTGTGTGTGTGGCACTGGGGATTGAATCCAGGGGGATTATACTTCTGAGCTATACCCCCATCCCTATTTTATTATTTATTTCTTTATTTATTGCAGAACTGGGGATTGAACCCAAGGTGATTCTACCTCTGAGGTACCCCTCAGCCCTATTTTTTGTTCTTTATTTTGAAAAAGGGTCTCACTAAGTTGCGGAGGGCCTCACTAAGTAGCTGAGGCTGGCCACGAACCCAGATCCTCCAGTCTCAGCCTCCCAAGTACTAGGATTACAAGCATGTGCCACCATGCCCGGCCTTATTTTTTATTTTGAAACAGCATCTCACTAAGTTGCTGAGGGCCTCACTAAGTTACTGAGGCCGGCCTCAAACCTGCAATCCTCTTGTCTCAGCCTCCCAAGTACTGGGATTACAGGAGTGCACCACCATACCAGGTTTATGCAAATCTTTTAAAATTGGAAATGCAAAAGACCTAGAAGCACCAACACAATTTTGTTCCATGACCTATATTATAAACTTTACATCAGGACTATAGCTTTGTATTCAAAGATTTTTTTGGCTGCTCTAGGCTCATTGCGTTTTTATATAAATTTTAGAATGAATTTGTGAATTTCTCCAAAAATTGGGGTATTAAGTTTGCATTAAATCTATAGGTGTCTGGGGCACGGTGTCACACATGTAGTACCAGCTACTTGGGAAGCTGAGGCAGGAGGATCACTTGAATCACAGAGTTGAGGCCAACCTGGGCAACATAGCAAGACCCTGTCTCAATAAAAAAGAAATCAATCTGGAGAAATTTGGCATCTTAATATTGAGTCTTCTAATCCATTAATATAATATCTCTAAATCTTCCTTAATTTTCTCTGCAATATGCTACAATATTCCCTATATATTTGATATTTATTTTATTAAATTTATCATTAACTAGTTTATATTTGGGGGGGTTGTGTGTGTGTATGTGGTATTGTGGATGCAACCCAGGGGCATTCTACCTCCAAGCTATACCCCCAGACCTATTTTATTCTTTTATTTCAAAACAGGTCTCCCTAAGTTGCAGATGGCCTCACTAAGTTGCTGAGGCTGGCAGGGAACCTGTGATCCTGCTGTCTCTGCTTCCCAAGTACTGGGATTACAAGCGTGCACCACCACGCCCAGCTTAGTTAATATTTTTGAGCAATGCTATAAATGAAATTGTTTTTGTTGCTGGTATGTGGAAATAAAATTGGGTTTTGTATATTGATCTACATTCCTGAGACTGCTAATCTCATTTATTAATCCTAATAATTTTTTGTCGACGCCTTAGGATTTTCTACATATGCTATCATGTCAACTATAAATAGAAATCGTTTTTCTTCATTCTTTCCAATTTATATTCCTTTTACTTATGGCCTGATTACAATGACTAGGACCTTCAGTATAATGCTAAATAAAATCATGAGAGTAGCCAGCCAGCCTTGTTCCTTGATCTTAGGGAACAAGCACTGAGTTTTTCAGCAGTAAGTATGGTGTTAGTTCACTATAAATCCTTTTATAAGTTTAAAGAAGTTCCCTCTATTCCTAGTTTACTGAGAGTTTTTATCATGATGTTGCAAAATGTTTTCAATATTTTTCTGTGTATTTTGAGGTTATCATTAGGTGTTTTCTTTTTTATTCTGTTTATAGTAGATTGCATTGCTTTGTCAGTGTTAAAATAATCCCAAATCCCCAGGATAAAAACTACTTGGCCATGGTATATTTTCTATATGCATAGCTGGGGGTGTAGCTTAGAAGTAGAATACCCCTGGGTTCAATTCCCAGTAACACGCACGCACACACGCACGCACCGAGCTGATTCAGTCCTCATCTGGCTTCTGTTCTATGTTTAGTCTCTAGGAGGCCTTCATTTTGTTTTATTTAACATTTGGTCAGATTTTATAATTATCGGTGTAAGGGTCACCCAACAATTCTATTCCATTATTTCTCCTCTTTTTAAAAACCTGTCAAGTTCCTGTTATTGGATAACAATAGCGTGTTAAGATCATTCTAAAGGATAAGTATAAATTGGAAGAGGAGATAGAGGAGCAGAGAACAATTAGAACAATTAGAAGGCCTTTGCAGCCTCTAGTTTTAATGTCCGGGTTAATAGCTTTGCAAAATGAATTAGAAACTTTTTAATAGTTTATGCTCTGAAACAATTTATATAGCTAGGTCTGAGCGGTTAGCAGAAAGTATGACAGAATTTCCCCATAAAAGTCAGGACCAGGAATAAAGATATTTGGGAGAAATGTTTTTAACTTTCTATATAGTCCATGATTGTTCCCTTTTAAGAGTTTTATTTAGTCAATATTATATTTTTGTTAGGAAAATATTCATTTCTACAGAATTTTAAAATGTATTTTTGACCTCTAGGAATATTAAATACTATTGACAAACCAGTTAAAAGGATGTTTAAGCCGGGTGTGGTGGCGCACACTTGTAATTCCAGTACTTTGGGAGGCGGAGACCGGAGGATCCGGGTTCGCCACCAGCCTCAGCTCGCGCACGCGCTCTCTCTCTCTCTCTCTCTCTCTCTCTCTCTCTCTCTACTTGGTGAGGCCCTCCACAACTTCGTGAGACCCGGTCTCAAAATAAAGTATAAAAAAAAATGGGGCCGGGGGCGTAGCGCGGAGGTAGAACGCCCCTGCGTTCAATCCCCGGTACCGCAAAAAAAAAAAAAAAAAAAAAAAAAGGATGTTTAAGACTGCATCCCTAAGCAAGTTTAGAGTCACTTTCACTGAGTTATATTTCCACATGAGGCTTTCAAGTGCTATGAAAGTTTGCTCTAAGAAGTAGCTGTGACATAATTTTATTCTTCTTTATGTATGAGCATTATATTATGCTAAGTGAGATTAGCCAGTCTCAGAAAGTGAAGGGCCATATGTTTTTACTCATATGTGGAAACTAGAGAAAAATTGGGAAACAAAAGGGATTTCAGATAAATGAGGGGAGATACACCAGGTACAGTGTGCATGCATCTTTCTATCACTCTGAACCTCATTATGATGTATAATTACAATGCACCAATATTTTTTTGGCACTGGGGATTGAACTCGGGCATTCTACCTCTGAGCTACACCCCCAGCCCTATTATTTATTCTTTATTTTGAAACAGGGTCTCACTAAGTTGCAGAGGGCCTCACTAAGTAGCTGAGGCTGGCCGAGAACCTGGATTCTCCTGTCTCAGCCTCCCAAGTACTGGGATTACAAGCGTGCGCCACCATGCCCAGCTACAATGCACTGATTTTTAAAAAGATGTAGCTGTGTATAAAAACAGCTCACAACTAAATATTCTGTAATGTTCCATGTGAAGTATATTTAGAATTCAAAACTATAAAAGTCTTTTATTTTCTTGCTTTTGAAACTGATAATATTTCTCTCCTTTATAATGATGAGGATGATTTAACTCAGTATTTTCCCACTGTTTTCTGAAGTCTCAGGGTTCCCTTGAGGGACTTCATGGCCCCTTGAAGAAAGCAAGGGTGAGGGGACAAACCTCCCTCTCCTTCATATAGTACTTCCTTAAATAGCTTGTGAAGAAAACAATGTACTATTACTGTAAAATGTTTAAAATAATTGACGACTGACCATTTTTTTGAGGTGTGGGCAACCAGGTTAGAGCCCAGAACCAAATCTAAGCTCAAACAAAACATTATATTTAAAATTCTTATATTACTTCCCATGTCATTATTTTATTGGAATATTTTTGGTTTATGTAAAATGCTAAGCACCATTTTCTGAAAACCTTTATCAAGTCATGGTCAGTATAAACACATAAATCAAGGCTAAGTGAGGTGGGAAAGTTAAATCACACAAGATTCAAAATTACAAAAGAAATCTAAATAGGCTGTCAACTATGGAAAAATAGTGTTCTCAACTTTGTGTGTGTGTGTGTGTGTGTGTGTGTGTGTGTGTGTGTGTGTGTGTTAGGGATCGAACCCAGGGGCATTGTACCTCCAAACTATACCCCACCACTATTTTTATTTTTATTTTGAAAGAGGGTCTTGCTAGGTTGACGAGAGTCTCACTACTTGTTGGGGTTGTCCTTGAACCTCAGCCTCCCAAGTACTGGGATTACAAGCATGCACCACCACACCTGGCTTGTGTTCTCAACTTTAAATAGAAGTAATGAAGGAAAAACAAATGTAAGTGTAATGTTTCTACACAATAGAAAACTAAAGTAAAGCACTAATGAGGAAAAAAATGACACTTTTTACCTTTAAGCCTGTGATTAAAAAAAAACAATCTTCAATAGAAATATTGATAAAACATAAAGGACTTTCTATGAGAAATAAAATTGACATTTTTTGTCATATTGGGGATTGAACCCAGAGGCATTCTACCTCTAAGCTACACCCCCAGCCCTTTTTTATTTTTTTGTGTTGAAATAGGGTCTTGCTAGGTTGCTGAGAGTCTACTTGCTAAGGCTGGCTTCAAACCTGGGATCCTCCTGTCTCAGCCTGCCAAGTACTGGAATTACAGACTTTTGCCACCACTCCTGGCTTAAAATTGACATTCTTAAAAATGAAGGTGAAGTTGGGCATGATGGTGCATGCCTGAAATCCCAGTACTTAAGAGGCTGAGACAGGAGGATTACAGGTTCAAAGCCAGCCTCAGCAAGTATTGAGACTCTTAGCAACTTAGCAAGACCCTCTTTAAAAATACAAATAAAGGAGGTCTGGGGGTGTAGCTCAGAGGTAGAATGTTCCTGGGTTCAATCCCCAGTACCACACACACAAAAAAGAAGGTGAATGTATGGAGGATGTAGCTCAGTGGTAGAGCACATGCCTAGCATACGTGAGGCCCTGAGTTCAATCACCAGCACCATTGGGTGGGGAGGAAATGGAGGTGAAAAGAAAACTAGAAAATCTACTTTCTAAAGTAACTCCCAATGATGTCAAGATTTTTTTTTTTTTTTTTTTGCCGTACTGGGGATTGAACGCAGGGGCATTATACCTCTGCGCTACGCCCCCGGCCCTATTTTTTATACTTTATTTTGAAACCGGGTCTCACGAAGTTGCGGAGGGCCTCACTAAGGAGAAAGAGAGAGAGAGAGAGAGCGCTGAGGCTGGCCGCGAACCCGGATCCTCCGGTCTCCGCCTCCCAAAGTACTGGGATTACAAGCGTGCGCCACCACGCCCGGCTATGATGTCAAGATTTTAAGAGTTGTCGTCATTGTTGGTAACTTTATAAAATGGTTACCCACACTTGACATTTCTCTTGATGAACTATGTGAATTTAAATAATCCAGGGACTTGCTGCTTAATTGGATTTGCCTAGACATAATCAAGGTTTTGGTGTAGTCTGCAAGAGCATGGTGTTTATAATGTAATCTTTTATACTTATTCTTGAAATATTGGTGACTTTAAAATCTCCAAAAATGATGTTAAAGGCTACTGAAGGTTCACCACTAGAATGAAAATCTCAACATTAGAGCTGCTGGCTTGATCAGAAAACCTTTTCTATTTTTAATCACTTTTCTTATGATCAACCTATTACAAGATACAAATAGATGGCTGATTCTCAAACCAAAAGTTATGCAATCATTGTTGGGAACAATTAAGGATCAATCACCAACTTCTTCTAGATGGAACCTAGGCTTCGCTGCTGGGGCCTACGGGTTTGTGAATTATAGTTTAGAGACATATCCTCCAATCATCTAGAAGCTTAAGGCTCTCCAACCTTTTAGCCGATGCCTGGATAGGCATCTTATAGCAAGACTTATGGTAAGTAATAACACCTTTGTCTTAATGACTAAGCCTGAATCTTTCTGATATTAAAACAAAGAAAAGCCGGACGTGGTGGCGCATGCTTGTAATCCCTGTACCTGGGAGGCTGAGACTGGAGGATCCAGGTTCGCGGCCAGCCTCAGCTACTTAATGAGGCCCTCCGCAACTTAGTGAGACCCTGTTTCAAAATAAAGAATAAAAAATAGGGCTGGAGGTGTAGCTTGGAGGTAGAATGCCCCTGGGTTCAATCCCCAGTTCCACACATACACAAAAAAAGAAAACCTCATGCTTTAACTATTCAAAAGAACGTAGAAAGTCTCATTTTTTACAGATTTGATTAGGAAGAAGTTTCGAATCAAGGTCTTTCTAAGTTGTTTAAGTTAATCTCCCCCCACACCCCACCACCCTAATATTCTGTTTACACAGAGACCTGAAGAAGTCGGAATCCACCCTGATAAGATGAGAGGCCCAGGAAGGAACAGCAGCCTCTTGGGAACTTATAGCCCTGGTTGCCCAGCCCACACTGGCTGCAGGGTTGGGGAGGTCCCTCCTGCCCTTGAGCACTTGGAAGAGAAAGTAACAGTCTCACTCATGGCGGTCTCCTGCATACTTACCCAGTGCCTAGTACATGTTAAGTGCGAGGATGAACAATTTAAAAGATAACTTATTGGTTCTCTAAAACCTCACTTTAATTCTGAAGATTTTAGTATCTGCAGTTATGCTTCAAATTTATACTTCCTTTCAACTCATATTACATTATGTTATTCTTATGAATCTTGCTTAGGAGTCTAAAGTTATTGCAAAGTAGTTTTTTTTAATATGTTTTTATTGGTGCATTGTAGTCTCACATCACAATGAGTACCAGATTAGTTTTTAAATTTTAAAATCATTGAATGAGTTATGCTGGGATAATTGACTATTTGGGGAAAACATTATTGTTATTGTATCCTGATATCACACTCCAAAGTATATTTCAGATAGAAAAATTCAACTTTTTAAAAACTCTAGACGAAAAGAAGATTTAAACTTTAGGGAAAAAAATGGAAGAAATTCACAGGTAAATGTTGAAAGCTTTGATTATGTACAATGTAAAATTTCTGTCAAACATCATAAACAAACCTAAATTTTAATTAAAAGACAATTTAAAATAAAATGCAAATGACAATAAATAGAGAAATTATTGGTGAGATGTATAGTTTCCTAAGCCATGTCGCCTCGGTCTACCACTGTCCATACACACTGCTGCTACCTTGACAACATTCTGCAGCCCTTTACCACCCACTAGAGCAGTGAGCGGCCTCCAAGGTGGGCAGCAGTCACATGCTGTCTTACACTAATGGCAGTGACCTCTTTATTCAAATCATTCCAGAGACCCTGGTACTTGGAGCTAATAAAGCAATATCCAGATCTGATACCTCTCAACCCTCCACTTCAAAGAGCAGTGTTGATTTGTGTTTCAATGTGGCCAATTCCCCATTTAGTCCCTCTTGGAAGAGAGTCCTGGGAGAGATTCTGTCTGTGTAAATCATCATTCTAATTCCTTTTTGTTGGGTGTGTGATGGAGGGAGGTAGTCTTGCACATGCAGGCCCCAAATAAAAGTTGGTCTTCATGACAGCCATTTGGCTCAGTAGTTGGTAAAAACTGTAACCTTAATATATAAAAATTTTTAAGAAACCAGTAAGAGGTAATCATAGGTTGTGGATAATAGAAAAATGAGTGAAAACCATAAGTAGGCAGTTCACAAAAGAAGGAATCTAAATGGGCAATAAATATATGAAAAATGGTTTGATTTCAATATTGGTAAAAATTACAAATAGGGCAGTACCAATTTTAACCTATAAAATTGGTGAAATACCAATTTTTCAGAGATACTATTTCTTTACGAAATACAGTGATTTCAGTGATTTTATAAATTGATATTGTATCCTGAAACCTTGCTAACTTTACTTACTCCAGTAGTTTTCATTAGATAGTTTTGTATTTTCCAAAGACACCGTTGTTTGAGAACAGAGACAATTTTACTTCCCTCACTCTTTTTTTCCTTCTTTCCATGGGGCACTGGCTAAGACCTCCAACACAACAGGGAATAGGGGTGGTAAGAGCATATGTCCTTGCCTCGTTTCTGATCTCACAAGGAGAGGACTCAATTTCTTACCACTAAGGATGAAGTTAGCTATCCATTTTATTTTTTCAATGCCCCTTAGTGAGGAGAAAGAGCTTTCCCTCTATTCCTACTTTGCTGAGAATAGAATTGATACTGCATTGTTAAAGCTCTTGCCACATCCATTGATATGATGATAGCCATGTGTCATTTAATGATAAGAGTACATCCTGAGAAATGCATCATTAGGCAATTGCTTCATTGCACAAACATCATAAAGTGTATTTGCACAAACTAAGATACCTACACTGTTACTAGGCAATATAATCTTTTGGGACCACCATCATATCTGCAGTCCACCCCTGACTGAAATGAAGTTATGCAGCGTGTGGCGTATATATAGTTTTTCTCTATTATTCTGTTAATATGACATATTTTCAAATATTGAACTATCTTTTAATTCCAAGGACAAACCCTCCTTGGTCCTGATGTATTATCCTTATTATATATTACAGAGTTTGATTTACAAATACTTCGAACAAATAGAAATTATAAGCAGTTTTTACATGTAAATCATCCATGAGGATTTTTGTCTATAATTTTACTTTATTTATAATATCTTATTGAGTTTTGGTATTAGGGTATTGGCTTTATAAAATGAATTGAGAACTGTTCCCTTTTCTGTTGTCTGAAAGAATTTATGTAGAATTAGTATTTTTTGAATTTATTGATAAAGGCATTTGGGCCTAGATTAGTAGATCCTCTACTAAAGAAGAGATCTACTAATAATCTACATTTTCCAGGCAGAATTTGTCTATTTTCATGGAAATTATTGGCATAAGGTTTTCCCTTATGTCCTCTTTTTCATTCCTGATATTGTATGTTCTATTTTTTATCCCTGATATTGGAAATTTTTCTTGCTCAGTTCTGTTAAGGGTTTATCAAATTTAAAGTCATTTTGAAAAAACTAGATTTTTTTCACTGATTTTTCCCTCTATAGTTCTTTCTTCTCTGGTTCATTGATTTCTTCTCTTTCTTTTTTTCTTCTTGCCACTATATAGTCACTAGGCAGGCTAAGATGAAAAGGACTGGCAACACCAAGTATTGAAGAGGATGTAGAGAAACTCTGATATTTCTGGTGGGAATATAAAATCACATAATACTAAAAATTCAAACTTTTCTCATATATTTGGTTAAGATAAATGGAAAACATTCACCAATAAAACTCCAAGCAGTATAGAAATAGGCTTGGAATCCAGTGGGAACTCACACCACACCGAAAATCACAGATGCTTATTGATGGTGAATTGGTTTTCTAATGAAGTAATATCATGTTTCTATCAATATAATTGATATTGCTCTGTCCCAAGTCAATGGACTTCTGAGCAGTCTTATTCTTTATGAATCTTAGATGCTTAGCAGCAGTGAGTCACATGGTAAATGGAAAGAAGTACTCTGGGGGTTTTATGACAATTGGTTGTAAGACCATGGAAATTATTTTAAATAAGCTCTTCATATTCTTCGTTGTTATCAATGAGTCTTGTCTCCTTGGAGTCAGATGTGTCCTCTTCTACATTCATTGTGAAATTAAAAGGTATCTAGGCTTGCAACTTGTAGGACACTATGGCAGGTACAATGCCCAGGAACAGTGTCCATAGCAATGTCCCAAACGCATTCTACATGTGATAATTCATGTAAGTTCTCAGGGAGAAAAAAAAAGTGCACTAACATTTAGCCCTTTGCTTATGTAAACTGTTGGTATGGTGATAATAGCTCCTAGCTAGGAATTAGGAGACACAGGTTCTTGCACTGCTCCTATCACGAGCTCGCTTTGGAACCTAAATGTAAAGCAAATTTAACTTCTCTGAATCTTAGTTTTTCATCCACAAAATGGAGATAACGAAACTGGGCACAAGATCAAGGTGGAATGGTATATATAAATGGAGCATATGAAGAAAGCTATACAATGGCATAGAATTATACCCAAGTATAAACTGCATCACCCAGGAGCCTGCCTGGGTAGATTTTCCTTGGAATGGGCCAATGGGCTGTGAGGGAGTAGAGAGCCTATGTACGTGCTTCTGTTCTTGAAGAAGAATGTCAGATTTTGAGAGCCCTTCTGCTCTTTGCCAGATGAGAAAAGAGTCTGAGCTAGGTAGTAAGAGGCGCAGGAAGTAGAACTCTGAAAGAAAGAATAGGAAGAAGGCTAATGCAAAGCATGAACGAGTAAGGCATGGGAGAGAGGAAGACTTACATCACTAGCGGCAGTAAGGTTACTTCCATAAGCTTGGATCCAGCATTAATAAAAAAAGAAACCAAAAATGAAACACAAGCAACTAAACATCATACATCTTTGGCAATGACTGTTGCTATCAACATTTTTCTATTTTTTCTCTTGTGTTATAAGAATTCTTAGATTGAGACTTCCATAGTTTTAACTTTTTTCAAACATAAGTGTAGTGCCTTTTAATTTTGAAATTTCTTTCATTCAGGCCAGGGGTGGTGGCACATGCCTGTAATCCCAGTACCTGGGAAGCTGAGACAGGAGGATCACAGGTTCTAAGCCAGCCTCAGCAACTTAGCAAGACCCTCAGCAATGTAGCGAGATCCTGTTTCAAAATAAAAAAAAATAAAAAGGGCTGGAGTGTAGTTTAGAGATAGAATGTCCTTGGTTTCAATCCCTAGTACAAAAAAAAAAAAAATTCGTTAAGTTGCAATGCCTTGTGCTAGTTAAAATTTTAAGCTTTTAAAAAGTTTTGGTGGATTATAAGATTTCAATTCATTCATATCACCCTATTGTGAACAAAGCTGCAATATTTTCATTAGGATATATATTATTTTAATAGAATTATAAAGTCTTATTCTGGGAAGATATATATATATATTTGGTACTGGGGATTGAACCGAGGGGCATCCCACCTCCAAGCTACACTCCCAGCCCTATTTTATTTTTATTTTGAAACAGGGTCTCACTAGGTTGATGAGAGTCTCACTACTTGCTCAAACCTGCGATCCTCCTGTCTCAGCCTCCCAAGTACTAGGATTACAGGCATGCACCACCATGCTCAGCTATATTTAATTTTTGAGTGATGATAAATCCATTTCATTATTATAAAAATTCTGATTATAAAAGTGTCATTTGTTAAAGAAAAATCTGAGTGGAAAGATAAAGATAACTCAATTTCTATTCTTAGAAGTTTATATTTTTTATTTTCTTTTTTCTACACATTTGGTATCTAAGCTCGTGTGTGTGTGTGTGTGTGTGTGTGTGTGTGTGTGTGTATTATATATATGTTATTCTCTCTTTTCTGTCAACATTTTTCTAAGTATTTTCTTGCATCAACAACCTAAATTCCTTTTAATAGCTAGGTAAGACCATCATATGGACCTGCCACCATTTTTATAATATTTTCTTTATATTGGATGCTTAAGTTGCTTCTGGTAAGAAATTTATAATTTTTTTTTTTGCGGTACCAGGGATTGAACCCAGGGGCGTTCTACCTCAGAGCTACACCCCCAGCCCTATTTTTTATTCTTTATTTTGAAACCGGGTCTCACGAAGTTGCGGAGGGCCTCACTAAGTAGCTGAGGCTGGCCACGAACCTGGATCCTCCGGTCTCAGCCTCCCAAGTACTGGGATTATAAGCGTGCGCCACCACGCCCAGCAGAAATTTATAAATTTTTTACTAAATTGATAGATGAACAGTATCTCTCTAAAGGTTATATTTCTTTAATTACTACTAATATTATATTTGAATGTTTTCAGACATTAAACCTTTCTTCTCTTTAATGATTTGTGTTCCAGTCTTTTACCTACATATTCTTAGTAGTTCTTACTAACAATTCATATAATCTCTTAGATTAAGGATACTAATTATCTGGCAAAACTTACAAACACAATTTTGGTTTAATATGTTCTTTCTGATTATAAAACAATCATTAAATTTTGAAAATACAAATATGTACATGAAAGAAAGTAAAAAAGATTCTATTGATTTCTAACATTAGCAAGTATGATGATAACACTGCTTAGTTCATGTGAAGTAAGTAAAGTAATAGAAAAACTTTAAAATTTTTATATTTAAAATTGCTACATAGTATCTATCATATAGATATACCATAATTAACTACTAATGCCTTAAAGATGGCCATTTATAGTTCAGTTTTTCATTTCATTAAACTCTGTGATGTTCTTAAGATAAATTATAAGATGTGGAATTGCTGGTCCCAAGTGTCCCCACACCTTTGACTTGATGGAAATTGCCCTTCCAAAAGACTGTATAATCCAAGTCCCACTAGTGGTATTTAAAATATCTGTATCCCAGTAGCTTACTGAAAATGTATATTTCTGTTTTTCTAAACCATGTGGTATAGTTAACATATAATGAATATACTCATTTTAAGCATACAGTTCAATGCGTTTGACTAAGTTCATCTACATAACCACCACCCCAATCCAGATATAGAATTCTTCTATCACCTCCAAAAAATTCCCTCTTGCACATTTTCATCAATCCCTTCCATCCCAGGCCTTAGACAACCACAGGAGTTTCCTGTCAGTATAGCTCTTATTCTATTACTATATAGGTTTTACATAAATGGAATCATTCAGGATGTCTTCTAAACTCTTTTGCTCAGCATGTCTTTAAGATCCATCCCTGTTAATGCTGGAATCAACATGTCCTTTTATATTGTTGAGTAAAATGCCATTTTTGTAAATATACCAAACTTAGCTATCATCAGGTAATTTATTAGATATTTGTGTTGATTCCAATCTGGGACTTTTTTGAAAAAAGCTGTTATGCTTGTACATATAGGTCTTTAAGTTATGACTCTGAAAAGAGATACTTCATTTCCATACCTGGGAGGTTGGTGGACTCTAGGTGTATCATCCACTGTTTCACGTCAAGGAAATTTCCCAAAGGAAATCCCAGATCTTGTTTTGGGACCAAATTAGCAGGATGAGGCAATGGTGCAGGATATAATTTTGCAAGCATCTTGGAAAGCTATCTGGGAAGCACCTGATCACCCTCCTCTTGTATCAGCTGTACAGCATAAGGCTCCTATTGCTCACTGCCCTTCTCGCCACATCTTCTGGCTCTTGACAAGTCTCAGAATCCTGCCAAGTCAGTCCCTGTCCCCTCCCATGACAGGAGAATCAGAGGAGAAAATAACAACAGGCATCATGATGTTTAATGCCAGATCCCCTAAATAGCTCCAGAAGGTGGTAGCAGGGTCAGGCAACCCCACAGGCCACTTGAGCATCTGCCAGTGGCCTCTAGGGGATTCTGTGCCCTCTTCTCGGCCACAAGAGAAATGCATCCTCATGGCTCAGGAGAATTCTGTGCAGTGATTTGCCAGGCGTATCTTCCAGAAAGAGGTAGAATGCATAGTTCTTAAGAGCAAGAATTATGCCTTATACAAAATTTTATATGTGCAAATACATAGTAGGTACTCAGATATCATTTGGGATAGTATATCATCTAAGCCTGAGACATGGGCATAGACTCCTGATTTAAAAACACTCAATACTTGATGGGTAAAATAGGATATTTAACAATCAAATACTTCTAATAAAATATTTATGGTTGTAACCTTAAGTTAATATATTTCCGTAGACTTGCAACTAATGATAAAAGGACAATTACATTTTATGTTTAGATATGCTGTAGAGATACTATCTTGCGCCACTGTTTTCTGAAATAGAAACCAAAAGACAGCCAGTATCTGTTATTCTCTCTCTTCCCATTTCCCCTTCCAAAGTGGGGGCCATTTTAGAGCAAGCTCAAAAATCCTGAGACTCTCAGAGTTTTCAAAACATTTCTAAGTTTTAACTTGAAAAACAAGATAATCCTGAGAGTTATATTTGTTAAAATTAATGTGATAGAAAATGCCAAGACAGCTTTCCAGGAAAAAAAAAAACCAGTTCCTGTAATAAAGGAAGACAGTTCATGAACAGAATGGTCTAAACTTCTAAGACGGAAAGGGTGTTGACCGGTTTTGTGGGATTATGAAGCACGCTGTTGCTAACTTTCGCTCTCCTCCATTGCTCCTGGCAGAATGAGGTCTTGACTGGGCATGTTTCTCTCCCCTCAGTTCACGGACATCGGGACCTTCGAGACAGTGTGGCAAGTCAAGTTCTACAATTACCACAAGCGAGACCACTGCCAGTGGGGAAGCCCCTTCTCTGTCATTGAGTACGAGTGCAAGCCCAACGAGACTCGCAGCCTCATGTGGGTGAACAAGGAGTCCTTCCTCTGAAGAGAGCTCTTTCCGATGTTGCTGGACAATCTCTCCAGAAACCTACTCTAAGATAAACCAGCACAAGCCTTCGCCAAGGCACACACACCGTGGCTGTTCCCCATCTGGTACCAATGACCTACTAGCCCCAATTATTTCAAAAGTGTAATTACCCTCTGATACAGTACCCCTGACATAAAAGATCGTGATGTACCAACCCTGAAAATACTCCTTCCTGTATTCTGTGCTGGTGTTCCCGTATCCAGTCAGGCTGGGTCCTGCGGTTGACGATTATGACTGGAGCTCTGTGGCACTGGCAGGCTTGTCCTGTACTAGAGGGTTCCACCGAATGACCGTGCTATTTGATTTCCAAGATGAGCAATTCACCCCTTTTTGTACTGTTACATTTTTTAAATGTGTTTGGGTCCTCCCATGTGTAATATGGTAATGTGTAACATGCAATGTTTGCCAGCTTTCAAAGCAGGCTTTGTGAAAATGTAACCCAAACCGCTAAATGGGCCTCAAATGTTGTACTTCCTAGAAACAGCTCAGCCTTTTCAGGGATGGATGGTGACAAAAGGACAAAAATGTAAGAAGTATTTATAAGGTATGAATACTCTTTCAAGTAATGTAAGGTATTGTGCTATGGCCGAGTGAAAATGTGGTGGAGGGGGAAGCACTGCTGTGGATCACTGGGAAACTCAGTGACTGGAGTTGGAAGGCTGCCCCTTGGCAAGATGCTCTAGTGTTGAAACATGCATACTGATGGCATCCTTACATTCCCCTTCACTTGAACTTTGTAAAACTCTGTATGGAACTGTAATGAACTTTTGATATTTCTTAATAAAGGTATTGAAAATCATTCCCTGACTTTCATTATGAGTTTGGGCAGTGGCTCTCCAGCAGGTGGGCCTCTGCTCCGGGCCAATCCACTCAGGAGTCTATGCTGCAGGGCAAGGGGGATGTACCTGGAGTAGAAGTAGCACCCCTATGTAACAGGAGTGCTCTGGCCAGCTCTAACAGAATAACACAGGTCCAGGTGCTTGGTAGGCCATCAAAAAATGCTTGTCCCTGTCTCATTCCATTCCTCCTTCTGTGGTGACCACCTCCCCATTAGTCAGCTATGTAGCTCAGAAGGAGGCCATGATGCTATAACAGTGTATGTCCAGGGTCAACACGTCCCTGCCTGCTCCAAGGATCTGGCACAAAGGCTGCGCTCCATAGAGTTCCATAAGAGGAAAAGAAACTTCCTCGTGTGTGTGTGTGTGTGTGTGTGTGTGTGTGTGTGTGTGTGTTGCTGGGGATTGAACCTAGGTGCATTCTACCTCTGAGCTACATCCCTGGCCCTATTTTATTTTTTATTTGGAAACAGGGTCTTGCTAAGTTGCTGAGAGCCTCGCTAAGTTGCTGAGGCTAGCTTTGAACCTGTGATTCTCCTGTGTCAGCCTCCCAAGTACTGGTATTACAGGCATGTACCACCATGCCCAGTTAAGAAACTTCCTCTTGAAAAGTAACATTCTAGCCAGGCATGATGGCACACACCTGTAACCCCAGGAGGCTGAGACAGGAGGATCTCAGGTTCAAGGCTAGCCTCAGCAATTTAACGAAATCCTCAGGAACTTAGTGAGACCCTGTTTCAAAATAAAAAGGGTTAGCCAGGCATGGTGGTGTACACCTGTAATCTGAGCACTTGGGAGGCTGAGACAGGAGGATCACAGGTTCAAGGACAGCCTCAGCAATGTAGCAAGACTCTCAGCAACCTAGCAAGACCCTGTTTCAAAACAAAAAATAAAAAGGGCTGGGGGTGTAGCTTGGAGGGAGAATGCCTCTGGGTTCAATCCAAAAAAGAAGGAAGGAAGGAAGGAAGGAAGGAAGGAAGGAAGGAAGGAAGGAAGGAAGGAAGGAAAAAAGGAGAAAGAAAGAAAGAAAGAAAGAAAGAAAGAAAGAAAGAGAGAGAGAGAGAAAGAAAGAGAGAAAGAAAGAAAGAGAGAGAGAAAGAAAACATCCTACTTTCCAACACTATTATAATGTTCACTTGGGCAGCACAAATACCATGGTGTTGGAAAAAGTTGGTTGGGGATTTGTTTTTATACTACCTGTAAAGCTTTCATGTAAGAACATGCAAGATAAATGGGAATATATATATAATTTTTTTTGCAGTACTGGGGATTGAACCCAGGGGCACTCTACCTCTGAGCTACACCCCCAGCCCTAATTTTTATCCTTTATTTTGAAACAGGGCCTAAGTAGCTGGGGTTGGCCATGAAACTGTGATCCTCCTGTCTCAGCTTCCCAAGTACTGGGATTACAAGCGTGCACCACCACACCCAGCTAAGTTAAATGAGAATATTTTAAAGAGTTGGTTTATTTTAATAATGAATTTGGAAGGCTGGCAATCCAAACCCTTTCTGCCTCTGAGGAACTTGCCTGCAATGAGTCTGCACTGCCACCAGGGAACAGCAATGCCTTGGCTTTGAGCTCATAAATGGTGTGAAAATAGAGCCATATGGTTCTCAATTATTTTTTAAAATCACAGTGTCTAATAAACTGCTAAATATAAGCACTAACCCATTCCTAACTTACCATATTTCTAAAACCAACATTCATTCATTGGAAGAGACATTAAGAGATTGAAAACAGTGTACTTGAGAGGCTTAAGTTTTCTTTTAGAATGTACAATAGAAATACAGGGAAGTTTGAAGGTGGAAAAATGAGAGAACTAGGCCTTTTAATCTATTAATGAAATATTTTTACTTGTGAAACATGAGGTGTGTGTTTTTTGTTTTTATTTTATTTTGTTGTTGTTGTTTTGTGGTTCTAGGGGTTGAGCCCAGGGGCATTCTACCTCCAAGCTACACCCCCAGCTCTATTTTATTTTTTATTTTGAAATAGGGTCTCACTAAGTTGTCGAGGCTGACCTCAAACTTGCAATCCTCCTGTCTCAGCCTCCAAAGTACTGGGATTACAGGTGTGCAACCAGCAACACATCTCTCAGAGCCTTAGTATTTGTTTTCAGGGGCGGGTACAATATTATGACTTTTGCAATATTCCATGCTTAAAAAAAAATTAGAGGCTTCATTTTGAGTATGAAATGAGCTGAGGCAGGGCTGGGGGAATGTGGCCTGACGTAACCACACTATCCCTCCCACAGAGGAGTCAGAAGATGAGCCTGCCAGAGCTGCGGGGACCTGAGTGCCACTCAAGCTGGGCAAGCCTGAGTGGTCACGTCACCTTTCTGTGTTTCCATTTGCTTATCTCAGAACAAAGGAGACCGAAAATCCTTTAAGATTCATTATTTACTGGGCAATCAAAAAATGCTTAAATTTTATAAAACTCTATTTCCTTTAAGCAAAGTGTGAGAGTGTGTGTGTGTGTGTGTGTGTGTGTGTGTCCCCAGGTGTGACGGTGCACGCCTGTAATCCCAGTACTTGGGAGGCTGAGACAGGAAGATCACAGGTTCAAATCAGCCTTGGCAACTTAGGCCCTCAGCAACTTAGTGAAACCCTGTTTTCAAATAAAAAAAAGTAAAACAGAGCCGGGCATAGTGGTGCACGCTTGTAATCCCAGTACTTTAGGAGGCGGAGACCGGAGGATCCGGGTTCACGGCCAGCCTCAGCTCTCTCGCTCTCTCTCTCTCTCTCTCTCTTTCCCCTTGGTGAGGCCCTCCGCAACTTCGTGAGACCTGGTTTCAAAATAAAGTATAAAAAATAGGGCCGGGGGTGTAGCACGGAGGTAGAACGCCCCTGGGTTCAATCCCCGGTACCGCAAAAAAAAAGATCGGAAGAG
>PVJS01024146.1:0-28952 GCA_004027185.1 Glis glis
CATTTTTTCATGTATCTATTGGCCATTTGTATCTCTTCTTTCGTGAAGTGTCTATTCATTTCAGTTGCCCACTTCTTGATCGGATTGTTTGTTTTCTTAGTGTAAAGTCTTTTAAGTTCTTTGTATATCCTAGATATTAGACCTCTGTCAGAGGGATAGCTTGCAAAGATCTTCTCCCATTCTGTAGGCTTTCTCTTTAGGCTCTTGATGGTTTCCTTTGATGAGCAGAAGCTTTGTAGTTTAATGCTATCCCACTTATTCTCGTTTTAATTTCCTGTGCTTTGGAGGTCTTGTTGAGGAAGTTTCTACCTGGTGGCACACATTTTTAAAATATTCTTTTATTGGTGCATTGTAATTATACGTCAGAGTGAGGTTCAATGCGATACAGACACACATGCACACAGCACTTGGTGTGTTTCCCTCCACATCCCATCCTGCTCCCTCTTCCCCTTCTACATGTGAGATTGGGACCTTCATATATGGGCGTAGCATTATTTGAACTGTTTCCTTAATCAAGCCTTCTTTCCCCCCTCCCCACCTCCTTCCCCCAAATCCCTCCCACTATTTTGCTGGCCTTTTTCCTCACTTACTGTGGTATAAATTTTAAGCACTACCAGCCATGAATATTCTTCTCTTTGATGCGTACCCGTAAGTATGGATTTGCGGGTGTTTCCATTATACTTGAATTAAACTTCAAAATCAAAGAATAAAAACCTCCTCACTGAGAATCACTAAATATGTTCTAATCTTTAATAGGTATAACCTTCATTATGGGGCTTTCATAGTCTATAAGGATCTAATGACTGAACTGTACGATGTCCCATGACAAAGCCAGCAGAAATCATTCTTGTTCAAAGTCCAGTACAGATTTAGTAAACTCCAGAGGCATCTAGTAGAAATAAAACGTGATGACTCTGCAGTTATCTTTGGATGAGCTTCAAACTGAGGCTGTAGATCACTGTACATGTCTGGGAGAGTTCAGTGAAGCCAAACCCAAAGATTGAGCAGAGGTTAGGAGGCTGCTGTGGGATCCTCGTGCAAGTGTGGTCTCATTGCCCCATAAATCTGCTTGTAGCCTCATCTCTGGTGTAGGTTCTTTGGGAGGGGCCCTTTTCAAATCCATAGGGTGAGTTTGGTGTCTGGAGAAGTATCCTTTGGGTTCTTTTCCTGTGACAGCCTCATGATAAATTCTTTCCCAAATGGACAGACCCTGGAGCAACTATGCTTAATGGATTATCTTTTTTAGAACAGTATAACCTTTGGATTATCCAGGGCTGAATGTATTGCAAATGTTTGTCTTCCACTTGGTGAACCCACAAACTGAATTAATCCCTCACTCATATATCAGGTTAACTGACAGAATGGCTTCCTACTGTAAAAATGCAGGGGTGTGCATGGAAGCGCTCATGCTGAAACTGGTACCTATAAACCCAAGCTTTCACCCTCTGCCTTAGAGGTCAGAACACGTTTTGCTATTTCAAAATTATGAACTACCTTTTGCTTCTGACTTTCTTAAAACGTTGGGGTTTAACTGTGGACTGTGCATGAATTATTGCAAAGCCTGTTGTTTTGCCTATAAACATCAAAGTCCAGACTCCAACATCATGACCCGCTATTGTTATCAAGGCTTCATTATTAAGATTTGCCTTGATGGTAGAGTTGCTCTTTTCCACCACATTGGAACATGCTTTATCACCTTGGACAGTAATGACTAGAACTAAAGTTTTTATAACAGATCCTATCTTTTCCAATTGTTTTAAAAACTTTAAAATCAGGAAAGGACTGGAATAATTTAGAAATGCATCAAGGCGGTCATTTCCTGCAGCTTTGAACATCTGTTCCTTTCAATATGTTAGCAAACTGCGCCATCAGAGATCATTAGGATAGAAACTGGCCAGGGCATCCCATTTTGCCTTTAAAGTGGTTCCAGTGTCCTGCAAGACTGAAGAATCCCAACTTTAAACAATAGCCGGTGGTGGTCATGCTCTCAGACAGAAACATTTCAAGACAACAGATTGAAAAGACATACATCTTTATGGTTCCAAGAATGTAATGTAGAAGACAGGGTAAATACTGAGTGAAACATAATTGCTTTCATTTGAGTGGAAATGTAACACTAAATCTCTCAACTGAGGTGGGTTCAGCTTTGGAAACTTGAGTGATTCCAACCTGATTGTTACTTCCCTCAAATGTCGGAGTGACACGACACTGCTGCCTGATAGGTTCCCACTTCTTTGTCTTCTTAGGATGTTTGCTAGTTCATATTTTAGCACCCAGAGCAATTTCATGGGTCAGCGTCTGTTTCCTTCTTTCAGTCTTGATATCTAAAGAGGCAAATCCTTGGCCCATTTTCCATTAAGAGCAGAGGCCTCATAGAGCATGATCAGGGGCAAGTTTTGGTGCCTCATCCCCATGTAGGCATTGCCTCTCATTCCCCACCCTGGTAATACAAGAGTAAATGTGACTATAGTTACTAAGGGCCAGAAAGCAGCATAGCGGGTAAGACAACTTTTCCAAATGGGGTTATCAGGAATAAACTACTGGATGGCAGGCCTTAAAGGGTGTTGTGGTTAGATATAGAATAGCCCATGAAGAGCTCATGTATTAATATTCAGAGTGGATCTAATCAAGCCATGAAGGCTATAATCTCATCAGTGTGTGAATGGATTTACTGGCTGGTAACCTAGGCCAGTGGGGTGTGACTGGAGAAGGCGGATCCCTGGGGGTGTGCCCTTAGGGACTATGCTTTTGTCTTTGAATCCCCTTGCTTGCTCTCTCTTGCTTCTGGCCTCTGTGATGTGAGAGCAGAGCCCTTGTGCTCTCCCTCTCTTTGCTTCCTGCTGCCCTGAGGCCCTCAGGTGTAACCGGGCCTAACATGGACTAAACCCCAAATCTCCAAGAAAACCGTGAGTAAATAAATCTCCCTTTAAGTTGTGTGGTCAGTCTTTTTGGATTATACAGTGAGAATGTTGACTGAGACAAAGACTATGCTATATTATATTTTATTATTTTTTGTGTGTGGTACTGGGGATTGAGCCCAGGGGCATTCTACCTCCGAGCTATACCTCCAGCCCTATTTTATGTTTAGTTTGAAACAGGGTCTCACTAGGTTGAAGAGACTCTCACTACTTGCTGAAGCTGTCCTCAAACCTGTGATCCTCCTGTCTCAGCCTCCCAAGTACTGGGATTACAGGCATGAGCCACCACGCCTGGCTAAGTATGCTGTATTTTAAAAGGCACTTTGGGAAGTTGGGCCTTGAGTCAGGAGGAGCCATGAGAGCCTAAACAAGGAGATGAAAAAACATACAGCCAGTTTTGATTAATGTCAGGTGTCCTGATGCACATGGATCATAGCATGCATGTGCTTGAAGAGTAGAATAGAAGGAAAACATAGAAAATTAGCCTGGAGCCCGAGCAAGGGTGACCAGGAATGCCATGCCGAGGGGTTTGAGCTTCAGTCTTTAAGCAATAGGAGCCACTGGCAGTATTGAAAAAGGAGTGACATGGGACCTACTCGAATAGCCAGCGATTACAAGACACTCACTGTGTGCAGGCATTATTCGAGTGTTTCTATATCTTACTCTGTTATGGTTTGAAAACAAAGCATCCCCCGAAGACTCATGTGTCGAAGGCTTGGTCCAGGATGCGGCAATGTTAAGAGGTGGGGATTCTGGGAAGTATGGGTTCATGAGGGCCCTGACCTTATAGATGCATTAGCCCATCAAGAGATTCATACTTGACGATGTTATTGGGAGGTGGTTGAAATTGTAGGCAGAGGGGCATAGTTGGAGTAAGTAGGTCATCCACCGGTGTCCTGGAAAGGTATATCATGTCCCTGCCCCCTTCCTTGCTGTCTTTCTCTTTGCTTCCCAGCTGCCACAAGCTGAGTATCTTTCCTCCACCACACCCTCTGCATGATGTTCTGCCTTGCCTCAGGCCCACAGCAACGGGTCCAGCTGACTGTGGACTGAAACCTCTGAAACCATGGGCTGAAATAAAACTTTCCTCCTCTAAGTTATTTATGTAAGGTATTTTGGTCACAGGGGGTGAAAAGCTGAGTAATACATATTCCATTCCATTTTCTTGTAATAAACATAATTACTACCTCAACTTAAATAAATGGAAGAATAGAGGGTTTGAGCAGTTTACGGAAGGTCACACACACAGCTAGAAGTAGCAAAGCCAGAACTCACACTCAGGCAGTCTGGTGTCATCCCAAGATTAGACTCTACACCACTACACCATTTGGGGGCAGGATTGGTACAGAAGGGCCCCAAGGGAAGAAAAAGTGTTTGCAGTAACTGAGTGAGTGACAAGAAGGGTTCAAGCTAAACAGGAAAGTGCAAAGAGGCAGATGCAACGTGCCCAGTAACTGGCCTTGATAGAGAAGTAAAGCCAATCATCACCCGTCTGTCATGATTTCACTCTCCCCTCCATCCTCTTACCACCTGCCCGGTCCCATCACTGGTGCCCCGCTACTTCACTCAGTGCTGTAGGTAAGGTCTCACCTGAGCAGAGTCAAGGAGGATGCCAGGTCTTTCATTTTAAGCATATGAGCTTTGTGTTGATGTACTAGTTGTATGGAAGCTACATCACTTTGCTTGGTAGAAGTACTAAGTTTGTTCCCCATGATAACTGTGTCATGTCTTTCCTCTGCACTTACCATGCTTTTAATCCAAAGGAACTAACCCATACTTATCCCAAAGCTTCAGTGTTTTTCAAAAAGACCTGAAGACCAGAATTAGAATGAAAACACCACCTCCTTCAGTTGGAAACTTGACATCAATTTCAGACCATCAATTTGCAACATGTGGTTGGTTCATCAGCCGGCTTGTCTCCTTGCCAAGTCTTGCTTTCATAAGATACCTTTGCTAGAAAAGCCATCTCTCAAGATAAGAAGTTTTAATGACAGAAGTTCTTGCTAAGAACATTGAATTATGATGTTAGTATGGTGTCTCAACTTGTTGAATCCTATTAAGGTGATTGATATCATTGTAATAACATTGACGATGGCACATCCTAGATTTACAAAGGACTTTTCACCCTACCAACACATTGGGAACTATCCAGGGAAATAAAAAAACCCAATAAAGTAAATAAATTTGACATTAATAATTTGTATACTTTCCTGGAGTCAACCATGTAAGAAAATAGAAAGTGCCAGAATATTAATGCAGACATTACATAATTAGTTGCAAAAAGGCTGTGGTTCAACAAGCATATAGAAGCCATCATATAAGAAGAATGATTTAAAGAATTCCTGGAGAGGCATCTTGTCATGGGAAGTTGAGGAGAAACCATAGGATTGGGATTTGTTGGCATGTGGCACTGGAAAGCTTCCATGTGGCTGATTCTAGTAAAAAGAAATGTTATGTTTATTTATTTTAAAAAATTTTAAATATACTTTTACTGGTGCATTGTAACCATACATCATATTGAGATTTAGTGTGATAGAAACATATACGCACACAGCACCTAGTGCACTTCCCTCTGCAACTGACCCGCTCCCTCCCCTTCCTGTTCATAATACTGAAACTGGTATTGATAATATCATGAATGTACATAGGATTGTTTGAACTGGTTCCTTCATCAAGTCTCCTTTCTCCTCACCCCACCTCCCTCCCCAAATCCCCTTTCACTATTCTATTGGTATCTCTCTTCATATTTAAAGTCTCTTTTGTTTCCTATTTTCTCTCTAGCTTCCACAATTTCGAGCAAACATATGACCCTTCACTTTCTGAGACTGGCTAATCTCACTTAGTATAATATTCTCTAATTAAATCCATTTCCTGCAAATGACATAATTTTTTTTATGGCTCAATAAAATTCCATTGTGTGTATATACCACAGCTTCATAACATATTCATCTGTTGATGGACACATCAACAGTTAGCCCCACAGTTTGGCTATTGTGAATTGTGCTACTATAAACATGGATATGAAGATATCACTATAACATTTGATTTCAGTTCATTTGGGAAGATACCTAGGAGTAGTGGTGCACTGTAATTGTACATGATAGTGGAATTTACTGTGATACATTCATATATGCTGAAATGTCATGTTCATTGAGCATCTGTTGACAGTCATGCCTATTCCAGTGGTGTTAAACCTACTTGTGCTGAAGGACCTGGGTATTTTTCAGCTCAGAGAGGCAGAGCAATTGTCTGTGGATTCATACAACCAGTAAGTGATGGGGTGAAGCTTATTATACAGGTCTTCCTGACTCTGTAACCAAGCCTTCTGCCTCAAGCTGGCATGCTAGGCTTGTTAGCAGAGAGAGCATGCTAGGCTTTTAGTGTCTCCCTAGCAGAGGAAGATACTATATAAGATATTTCAACATCACTGCTTGTCAGTGACACAGAAACAGGGTCATCAGTCATCTAGAAGCCCAGGCAAGACCAGAGGTCGTGGAGTTACAGGAGCATCTGTATTTGACTTGAATTCTTCCTGAATCCTCAAGTGGAGCTGGTGGAACCTATGGACCAATGGTAATTACCATGACAGCAGTGAACTGATACCCCTCAGACTTTCTGTCTACGTTTTCTACCTAATAACCCAAGGGGAGTCATGCAGCCTATTATTTATAGAAATGTGACATGAACACATTTAACAGTTTTCTTGGGTTAGGACAGTTTGTCTACCATATCCACGGGTTCCACATCCACAGATTCAACCATATGTGGATCAAAAATATTAAAAATATCAATATCAAAAATGTTATGGTTGTTGATATGTAGTATGCAATTAGGCCTATGATGGTCACGTCTGTATTGAGCATGTATAGACTTTTTTTTTTCTTGTTAGCATTCCATAAACAATACATTTCCATTGTATTAGACATTATAAGTAATCTAGAGATGATTTAAAGCATATAGGAAGATATGCATAGGTTATATGCAAATACTATGCTGTTTTATATAAAGGACGATCATCTGTGGACTTTAATATCAATGGGGGAATCTTATAATAAATACTTGCAGATAATGAGGGACAACTATGATGTAAAAGTAACTGTAGGAGCAGGAAAAATCAGAGATGCTAGAAACCGGACCTGGAATCATAGATTTCAGAGTCTTGCCAATTAGCCAATTTTCTCAAATGTCTAGTATATTAGCCTTGAGAATCGAATAATGTATTCCCATATGTTTTCCCATACTATGCTTCTCTGAGTTTATCCACAACCCATTTTAGTACTTTCTAATTGGCCATGTTGCTTTTCCCTACATAGCGAGAGGTTGGTTGGAGAGGAGGATTCCTATGGGCGAAAAGTAAGGCATTTTCAATGTTTCCTGGTTTGTATTTTTTTCTCTCAAGGTTTAATATTTTTTTTTTCTATCAAGGTTTCATATTACTTCAGGGATAAAATTAAGTTTAAGTGAATGCTGATAATGTTTGTGACTTTACTGAGGAAGAAAGAGAAACAGAAGTTGCTCACCTAAGGGCATTGCAGGCAAGAAAAAGTTGAGCCAAGAATAGAATGGTCGCATCCAGAGGCTGCCACCTTCCTTGTGCTTACACGACACACTAATTATGCAGAACAAATTCGCTCCATGTCATCTTCTCATTTTTCTTTCTTTCCTTAGAAATTTTTATATGGAACAGCATCTTTGTTTTTGTAAGAGTTTGTTTTTTTCTCCCATTTTTTGAGGACTATGCTCCCTTTGAAAATAACTTTTGTCCCCAAGCGCTGAAGGATGGGTCCACACTGTTCTGCTTGTAACAACACAGATCAGTTGCCAAGGAAACATGCAACTTCATAGTCAGCATTGACTGAAGGCTCAGGGTTAAAATAGACAAGCGTTTATTGTATCTGGAACCCACAATATGCATGAACAATAACTTTTGCTGGCAAGTTCTGCACTAATGAATTGGACTTGTTCAATTTCTTCCCAAAGGGCCCCTATTAGCCTTCTAACTTAGGCTGATGGTTTTGAAAGGGATCTTGTATAAAGACTTTTTAAAACAATCTTGCACCACAACAAATTATTTAAAGAATCTTAATTAAAGTAACCATAATTATGGCTTCATTAAGCGCCCTTGCTTTAAGCTAGACACTGTGCCAAGGTCTTGGCAAGCATTGGCATACTGAATCATTACTACAGGAGTAGAGGCAGGTGTTTTTATTGTGTACACTGTAGAGATGACAAAGTTGAGTAGCAGAGAGGTTACCTAGCTCACCCAAGGAAGTACAGGCACTAAAATGGTAGCGCAGTGTCCTGAGTTGAGAAAGTCTGATGCTGTTGGCAGTGGACTTCCTTAGCTGGTGAGCTATAATCTCGATCTCACTAGTTGCTCATTCATAAAAGTCAAATTTTAAAAAATAATAAAGAATAGGTGAGTGAAGCTGGGCATGGTGGTGCATGCCTGTAATCCCAGTACTTGGGAGGCTGAGACAGGAGGACCACAGGTTCAAATCTAGACTCAGCAATTTAGTGACACCCTCAGCAACTTAGTGACAGCCTGTTTCAAAATAAAAAATAACAAAGGCTAGGGGTATAGCTCAGAGGTAGAATCCCTCTGAGTTCAATCCCCAGTAGCAAAAAAAAAAAAAAAAAAAAAAAAAAAAAAAAAAAAAAAAAAAAAAAAAAAAAAAAAAAAACCCAGAAACACAACAACAGAAGAATGGGAAAGTGAGAAATTCCATTGCATAAATACAATTTTCCCACAATGTGCTCTCTTTTTCCTTCAATATATGTGTTAGTTGGCTTTCTTATACTACAACAAATACCTGAGATAATCAATTTACAAAGAAAGAAAGCTTATTTTAGCACACGGTTTTAGAGTTTCCAGTCAATGATTGGTTGGCCCTGTTACTTTTAGCAAGGTACCACATCATGGCTGGAGCACACAGCAGAGCAGAACTGTTCACCTCGTGGCCAGGAAGCAAAAGAGAGAAAGAGGAAGAGACTGGGGTCTCAAAATCCTCTTTAAGGGAACACCCCAATGATCTAAAGACTGTTCATGAGTCCCCCCACTTCTTAAAGACTCCACCACCTCCCAATAGTGCCAAGTTGGGGACCAGCCCTATAACACATGGGTCTTTGGAGGACATATCAGATTCAAACTATAGCACTACATTAAACTTTTACAGTAGATTAGAATCTGATTTGTGTTTGGCTGCTCTTCATGCAAGGGCAGAGTGAGCGTTATAGAACATCTTTTGTTTTTGTAGTAACTTCAGTCATCTGAATCTTCAGCAAAATGGTAGTTGTAGGACAGGAGGTGACATTGGCTGAGTCACAGAAAACAGATCTCTCTCTCTCGCTTGCTTCCTACGCTTTCCTTTTCACTAACATTTTTAAAAGCTATTTTTTGGACAAGGGTCATTCAATGGAGAAAGAGAGAATCAAGAACTGGGGAGCAAGGAGTGTGCCTTCCAGAAGAGACTTGTGTAAGGGATTCAATAGAGAGAGAAGCTGTTCTCTGATACCCTCTTAAGAAACAGTGCCCCTTTTTTTGTGAAAAGCAAGTGTCCTTGAGTTCAAGTGGGCTGTGTTGTTATGGTTTGAATCTGGAATGTCCCCCAAAGTCCCCTGTGCTCAAAGGTGGGACTTTGGGAGGTTACTGGATCATGAGGGCTCTGACCTCATTAGTGAATTAATCCATTGATGTTTGAATGGACCACTGGGAGGTGGGACCTAGTTGGAGGGCCACTGGGGGCATGCCCTGGAAGGGTTTCTCTTATCCCTTGCCCTTTCGGCCCTCCCTTTCTGCTTCCCTACTGCCATGAGCTGAGCAACTTTCCTATGCCACACCCTTCCCCCATGATGTTTCTGCCCTGGAGCTGGCTGGTCATAGACTAAATCCTCTGAAAACATGAGCCAAATAAACCTTTCCTCCTCTAAGTTGTTCTTGTTGGACATTTTGGTCACAGTGATGAAGAACTTTCTACCACAGGTATTTTTGTCTGTTTGTGTGTACATATGGATATGTACACAAATCACACCAAGACCTGTGTGCTTGCTTATTTGTATGACTTCAAACCTCACTCTAATGCGCAATTACAATCCACCAATAAAAGCATATCAAAAAAGAAATGTCAAAAGACCATATTAAAAAATTGATATGGGATATTGTTAAGTTGTCAAGGCTGGCTTTGAACTTCTGATCCTTCTGCCTCAACCTCCTGAGAAGCTGAGATTACAGGCGTGTGCCATCATGCCGGGTCCATGACTTTTAACACATTTACTACTTCCTCTTGTTCTCTATGCACCTTATAACCAGTTCAGGCACCGGGCGTGGTGGCGCACGCTTGCAATCCCAGTACTTTGGGAGGCAGAGACCAGAGGATCTGGGTTCGCGGCCAGCCTCAGCTCTCTCTCTCCCTGTCTCTCCCTCTCTCTCTCTACTTAGTGAGGCCCTCCGCAACTTCGTGAGACCCGGTTTCAAAATAAAGTATAAAAAAAAAATAGGGCCGGGGGTGTAGCGCGGAGGTAGAATGCCCCTGGGTTCAATCCCCGGCACCGCAAAAAAACCCAAAAAAACAGTTCAGGATTACTAATATCCAATATCAAGGTTTAAAAATATTCAATATCAAGGTTTAAAAAACTTTTATTATTATGCTAGAAAACTTATAGGTCAAATAGGACTCTTAAATGTACTTTTTTTTTTAAGTTACTGGGGATTGAACCCAGGGACATTCTATCTCTGAGATGCACCCCTGGTCTTATTTTATTTTGAAAAAGAATCTCACTAAGTTGCTGAGGCTGGCCTCAAACCTGCAATCCTCCTCTCTCAGCCTCCCAAGTACTGAGATTACTGGTGTGTACCACCATGCCTGGTGTGAAATATACATTTAAGAGGCATTTCAATGGGATACTTTATATTAGGATTTTTGTAATCACACTGGTCTTGAGATGACTAGATCAGTGTGTGTGTATGTGAGTGTGTGTACATGCATGTACATGCGTGTATAAATGCTTGAGTGTGCTGTCTTTTAAGGTACCTCAGCATTCAGGGTACAATACTTAAGGAGACCATTATTTTCAGGGTTGTGCAAGTACAGAATTGGCATTTGAGATTGAGAGCCTCCTTAAATATTGGGCCCAGGTGACTCTTACCATTCCTTAGTTCTGGTCAACTTGTGGATTCTCTACTAGGAAGATGTGAAGGGGCAGAGAGACCGCTGGCTTAGTGTCCTGCCCTCTGTGGATAGGGGCAATCTCGACACCACAGTGGAGTGATGTCTGTGATCTGTGCTACACATGGCTGGCCTCTCACCTCTCCCAAGATACTAAAAAACAAAACAAAACAAAAATAAAACAAAAACAGAAACAAACAACAAAAAACCCCAAAACTAAAGCAGAATTGCAAAATTTGTGATGGGTATAAATAGACCAAATAATGTTATGTGCACAGATGAAAGTATCACTATGAACCTCATTGTTCTGTGTAATTCTAATGTGCCAATAAGAAATAAAAAGACAAGACTGAAAAATTGTGATGAGTTTAAAGTGTTTGCTGAACACTTTAACAGTGTTAGAAGCACTCATTGGTGCTTCTAATGTTCTCTCGCAATGTGATGCATTATAATTATATTTATTGAGTTCCATCATTTATAAAAATATGAATTCATAGCAAACTCTAGGTGACACCATTTATTAATGGAATGTGTCTTTAAGGTTGTCAGATGAAACTATTCTTTCAATCCTGAAAAATGTACCTTTCTGGCTGCACGCACCACTCATTTGTTGTGAAGTGAGGAGACTGCATCTGAGCCCCTCCAGCCATGTGGAGCCGAGGCCGTGGCCCACCAGCCCCTCGCTTCTCTGCATCGGTCCCATATTGGGGGGATACGATGGGGAAGGAGCTACCAGCCAAACCAGTGTTGCGAGATAGCCAGTCCCAAGGACCTCTCACTCAAGGTACTCCTCAGAGAGGCAAAGCCACAGGTACCTGCTGTCCAGCCGCAGAAGGAAACCCCAGATGGAGTTTAGCTTCAAGGTAAAGAGGGGAGATTGATCAAGGCGCTCATGCCCAGAAACCCAGACTGTCAAGCCAGGCAATGGTCCTCCACCAGCTGCACAGCAGGACCACCCGGGGAGCATCTCCCAGACCCATGAAATCAGTGTTTTGAGGTGGGTTGGACATTTCTATTTTTACAAAGCTCTGTGGGTGATTCTGATGGGCTACTGGGGTTATAAGGTATCTTATGAGGAGCCATGACAAGTTGGCACCTTTATCAGTCTTCTTTCTATAGACATCGGTGTGACCTCTGTTTAATGGAGACAAGGAAAGAAGACTCTGAAGGGGAAGGAAAATGGAGAATCACTAGAAAAGGGGCCATTTACTGGCAAATGCTGCATGGCCGATGGGAATCACTGTTTGGAATGACAGGGAAATCTGTCAATTCCTTCAATGAGAATTGGATAGAGAAATAAAATCATATTTCCTAGTTTCGTATAAGATCCCCTAACTTCTTTCCTACAGCTGTGATAACTCCTGAATCCCGTGCCCTAAAGACGCACGGAGCCAGAGGGCAGCCGATGAAGCTCTTTCCTCCGATAATCAAAAGCAGCTAGTCATGAGTCACTTCCATCCCAGATGTGGTGGCGGAGGGGACGCTGGTTCCCCATTGAGAAAGATCAGGTTGACTGGAGGGAGGCTGCTCACTTCTACGATTTAAAACTTCACCTTCTCTCTCAAGCAAAGCAAAGGCGAAGAGCACACCAAATACCTAGAGACCGTTCTGGAGACCAACGAAGCATTTAGGTGTATCTGGAAAAGATGGGAAAAAAAAATCCAAAAATAACTGGAAACTTTACCCATTGATTTTCTCAAAATCTCGGGAGACTGAATTAAAAATGTCTGGCAGGTCTGTGGTTAATATAAATGCTAGGGGTGGGCATATCCCAAGGTGCCCAGCTTCTGGACTATGAACAAACAGTGGTAACCTTGATGCTCTGCCTTTTCAAATACTCTACAGGTATTTTCTTTTTCTCTTTCTTTCTTTTTTATTTTTTTGCGCGGTACTGGGGATTGAACCCAGGGGCGTTCTGCCTCGGAGCTACACCCCCAGCCCTATTTTTTATACTTTATTTTGAAACTGGGTCTCACGAAGTTGTGGAGGGCCTCACTATGTAGCTGAGGCTGGCCGCGAACCTGGATCCTCCTGTCTCAGCCTCCCAAGTACTGGGATTACAAGCGTGCGCCACCACACCCGGCTTCCTCTTTCTTTATTTCTTTTCTTTTCTTTTTTTTGTGATACTAGGGATTGAACCCAGAGGCATTCTACCTCTGAGCTACCATCCTTTTTTAATTTTATTTTTTTCTCGGAAACAGGGGTTCTCTAGGTTGCTGAGAGTCTCGCTATGTTGCCAAGCCTGTCCTCGAACCTGCGATCCTCCTATCTCAGCCTCACAAGTACTGATTTTACAGGTATGCGTCACCATGCCTGGCTTGGCTTGAACAGGTGTTTTAATAAGTAATGAAGGGAAGCCCCTCAGCAGATGTAAATGGCAGCTGGTGGAGTTTTCTGCTTTAGATGCATAGGCAAGTTTTCTCTTTCCAAAAGAGAGAAAAAAAAATCCTATTCTGTGTTAGACATCTTCTTCCAGAAATATGTTGGTCTGCTCAGGGTTTTGAGCCTTAGAAGAGCAATCCTTCATGTGTACATATTAGAATGTGGAAGAAGCAGTAGGAAGAACGTAAGCATGATGGTTCTGCACATCTGGCTTCATCTCTTGACTGGGCCCTTTACAGCTGTGTGTCTTCTAGGTTGACATAAGCAGACCTGCCCAGCATGTGGTGGTTGATTAATATAAGCCACTTGGTTTTTTCCTTTGTAACACTAAATGAAACAAAGTATTTAGTACAGTACCTGGTGCATAGTAGGTGCTCAATAAATGAAGCTGTTGCATCAAAAGCATTTCCTAGCATTTAAAATTTGCTGAGATTTTTTAATGAATTAATAAATGTGTCTATACCTAGTGATGTTTAACCCTTAATGTACACTTTGTGCTAGGCACTATTGTAGCCTAACTTCTGTGAACTAAGGCACTCTTAATAGCCCTAAGACAAGGTAATATTATGAAGCATTTTATAGAAGGGGATTGGGGCAACAGAGACTCAAGTAGTTCTTTTGAGGAAGGACCTCTGCTAAAATGCCTACCTATTCCAGTATATTTTCATCCTCATTTTCTGAAGAAAACAAGACCATACTGACTAACAGTGAGAACAGTTCGTGGGGATTCAAACCAGGGTGTAGAGACAAGGGACAGATAGGTGGGTGGGAATTTTTGTTCAACCTACCTGGTCTGGGGAATTTTATTCTAAGAATCTTCTAGACTGTCTACTGAGGTCTTTTTTTTTTTTTTTTGCCTTGCTCACACACATATTTAGGGCTTCCCCAGTGTGAAGTCAAGTCAGCATATAACAGAACTATTTGCTGAGCTTGGCAGGAACTTGCCCTGCCATGCGTGTTGTGGCCCTTTCTCTAGGACCACGTGTTTCGGCAGCTGGCTGGTGGTCTCTATCCCAGAGGCCCCTTTCACTGTGACTCAGTGGGGCTACTGGATGGCTACTTTGCCCTGTCTAGGAGAAACTGGCCTTCACTACATTTCTCTGAGATCAGAATCTCGGCATGTGAAGAGTGAAATAATTCTCACAAAAAGTGAAGGGTCAGATGTTCTCCCTCATATGCAGAAGCTAGGGAGAAATCGGGACACAGGAGGGACTCCAGACAAAAGAGGAGAAATCTTAATGGAGTGAAGGAGGGGACCTAACTGAGGGAGATGGGAGGGGGGAGGAAGACTTCAAGAGGGAAACACCTCAATGGACATGATGTACAGACACAAACTTATCAAAGCCAGTCACTGTATTGAGTACTGGGACGGTGAGGAGGGAGAGGGAGTGGGGTGGGAACTGGGGGAGGGCTCGATGAGTGCTGTGTGCATGTATGCCTCTATCACCCTGAACTTCATCATGATGTCTGATTTTAATGGACAAATAAAAAATAATAATAATCCTGTGTAAGGTTATCCACACAACAAGCGAATTCCCGTGTCACCTACCGCTGGTGAGTACTTTGCATGGATGGAAATAGGTACTTTCTGGTAAGTGTTTGGCTACCGCTTGGGCCATGGCTCCCAAGCTTGCTCTGTCTTGACCCTGTGCTTCGCACTATCAGTAAGTAGAAAAGCTCTGGGCAGATTTGGGTTGTAGCGGAAAAATCATAGGTTCCACAGCCTTATGTTATCTAGCCTTTCATTACACAACTCCAAACTCTTATCTTTTTTCCTCCCAAGTAAAATGCTTTGTGTGTGTATTTTAATTCTCAGCCAATATAGAAAAAGTTTGAGGAGGAAAACCCTATAATTTTGAAGCTCTCACTACAAGAAAGGAAAAGGGTCAGTTTGATTGTGATACCATGAGTGGTAAATGGAAAAGTCTGCATTTTTCTTGCTTAAATCATTGCTCCTTAAAACAAACTGTCTTTTTGTTCCTTTCTGCCCTAATCTAGGGAAATCACATTTTCTTGGTTTATTCCTTTCTTTATCAATGGCAGATGCATTCCCCCCTCTTTCTTTGGAAATAGGGTTTTAATTCAAAAATCCATTGTTTCAATTGCATTTTGCTAATGAGATGAGTCAAAGATGAGGGGAATGGGTGCATTTTTAGCCCCCCACCCCCACTGCGGTGGCCTGCAGGGCATTTCCAGTCCACATGTAACTCGTTAAAGGTTCATTAAGAGACTCTTACATTAAATTTGTTTGTGTAACCAGTGTTTATATTTCTGCAGTTGATGATTTATTACTTAAGCTACAGTAGCACTCCCTGCGGAAGGCTGGGGATTGTGACTCAGACGTGCCCATGCTTCATGGCGATGTCCTGATTTTCAGGTCGCCTGGATGTGTAGACCATCCAAGTTGCTTGGAAATTTCCTGGCCACTCTTCCAGAAGGAAATGTCCTTGTAAAGGCAGATTCTGTAACATAAGCAGTTTCAGGCACAAGGATTTAAGAGTACATTAGTGGCTTACTCACTCTGTCGGAATATCATAAACTGTCATGATACCCTTAAGTGCAATGGGCTTAGCAGATTTGGAAAAGTGCAGGTTGCGTAGTACTATGGTATTCGTAAAGCTCTTCCATGCATCCAAACAGCACAGTGAGACAAGCCAAGGGGGGACTGCTGTTTCTTTATAGAGATGAGCAAAATCAGGTTCCCAAAGACTAAGAGGCAGGACTTCCATTCCCTTAGTACCTGCAAAGTTTCTAAATGGGTGGAGCTTGACTAAAACTCTTGGCTTTATAAAATATTCTTTGCTCCCCTGATCAAAGCTGCCATTTTTTAGAATTTCAAATGCCACAAGGAAATGGTACTCATATATCAAAATGTAGGTAGAAACTCCTTTTTGCTTTGTTGTCATGTGAGGGGTTTTAAAGTGCTATTCCAGGCATTTATTTATTTGTTTATTTATTTATTTATTTATTTATTTATTTATTTATTTATTGGTTTTTTTCTTGGTGGCACTAGGGATTGAACCCAGGAGGGTTCTACAACCCCAGTCCTATTTTGTTTTTACATTTTATTTCGAAACAGGGAGGGTCTCACTAAGTTGCTGAGAGTCTCCCTAAGTTCCTGAGACTGTCCTCAAACCTGCAACCCTCCTGTCTCAGCCTCCTAAGTACTGGGATTACGGGTATGTGCCACCACACTGGGCTTTTGGCTTCCTGGTTTTCCCTTCATAAGATACTAAGGGTGTCTTATGAATTTGAGTGAAGTAACTGGGCATGCTCATGTCATTTTTTAAATCAGTATTAAAGCCAACAATTTAAAATCTATTAGATGCAGTGTTTATACTCGCTAATCCATAATTTGGGGAAGTTATAGTGCCTGGATTTTATTATAACTCCCGTCTCTTCTTCTTTTTACCCCTGGTTCACAAAACTGTAGCAAAACATTTTTTTTTCTAATCTGATCAAATTGTTGACTTCTTATGCATTTTACTTTCCAGATTCTCATTGGGGGATTGTGGTAAAACTTTAAGATGCCTTTACAACTTGTTATTGAAATGTTGGGTTGTGACCAACCCAGGGACATTTTTTTCCCTTTGGCGTGGGTAGGGCCAGTATTTTAGTCTTTGTAGCTTCCTGGACTTAGCTTTGTTCCCATTGTTTGGGAGGTTGCATTGAACTGCACAAGAGTAGTTATTACCATGACCACTTCTCCTTGAGTATAATTATACTAACTGCAAATTATACTATCTATTCTTTTGCATTACTTAAAAATGCTCCCTTTTTCCAATTATATAGGTTAGAGTTGTTTGTTTCAGGGTGTAAAATATTCTAAAATATGACAAAAAATTCCAAGAATCCCTTCAGGGATAACAAGTATTTTTTTTTAAAGATAACCACTATTAACTTGTATTTCTTTCAGTTTTTTTTTTCTGTTTCTGTTTCTGTATCTCTCTCTGACCTTTCTCCATATTTGGCTCCTTTTGTTTCTCCTGTTTTCTTTGGCTAAACATGAATATCATCTTTTTTCTTTCTTTTTTATATATTCATTTATTGGTGCATTGTAATTATAGATTTGATAAGTGTCAGGGTAGCAGAATCATACACGCACACATTGCTCATTCAGCCCTCCCTCAAATCCCACCCCACTCCCTCCCCCTTGTGCTTTGCATAGTGATTGAGTCTTATAAGTTTGTATCTATACATCATGGAATATCATCTTTTTTCTAACAGATTCTTTTCTTACCCCTCATTATGACAGAATTTTTCTTGATTCTTAAATACTTTCTTAAAAATGTTAATGAGATATCTTATACCCTCATACTTTTCAAGAATCCTTTTATTGGTGCGTTGTAATTATACATCATAGTGAGGTTCGTACATAGTGCTTGGTGTCTTTCCCTCCGCATCCCACCTCGCTTCTCCCTCCTCCCTCCCTGTACACGTTAGTGAAATTGATAGTGATACCTTCATATATGCACATAACATTTTTTGAACTGTTCCCTTCCTTAAGCCTCATTTTTCCTCTCCCCACCTCCTTCCCTCAATCCCCTTCCGCTATTCTACTGGTCTCTCTCCACATTTATCTTTTTTTTTCTTTTTTTTGTGGTACCAGGGATTGAACCCAGGGGCGTTCTACCTCCGCGCTACACCCCCGGCCCTATTTTTTATACTTTATTTTGAAACCGGGTCTCACGAAGTTGCGGAGGGCCTCACTAGGTAGAGAGAGAGAGAGAGAGAGACAGAGAGGGAGAGAGAGAGACAGAGAGAGAGAGAGAGAGAGAGAGAGAGAGAGACAGGGAGAGAGAGAGCAAGCTGAGGCTGGCCGCGAACCTGGATCCTCCGGTCTCCGCCTCCCAAAGTACTGGGATTACAAGCGTGCGCCACCACGCCCGGCTCTCTCCACATTTATCTGCAGACCCTTTTCTTTTCTATTTTCTCTCTGGATTTCACATATGAGAAAAAACATATGCCCCTTGACTTTCTGAGTCTGGCTAATCTCACTTGGCATAATGTTCTCCAGTTTCATCCATTTTTCTGCGAATGACATAATTATGTTCTTTATGGCTGAGTAAAATTCCATTGTGTGTTTATACCACATTTTCTTCATCCATTCATCTGTTGATGGACACCTGGGTTGGTTCCATAATTTGGCTATTGTGAATTGTGCTGCTATAAACATGGATATGCATGTATCACTATAGTATTCTGACTTGAATTCTTTTGGAAAGATACTGAGAAGTGGTATATCTGGGTCACATGGTGGTTCCATTCCTAGTCTTTTGAGGAACCTCCAGACTGATCTTCATAGGGGTCGTACCAATTCGTAGTCCCACTAACAGTATATAAGGGCTCCTATTTCCCCATATCCTCTCCAGCATTTATTATTGTTTGTATTCTTGACTATTGCCATTCTACTGGAATTAGATGAAATCTTTGTATTTGAAAGTTTTGATTTGCTTTTCTCTGATTGCTAATGATGTTGAACATTTTTTCGTATATTTTTTGGCCACTTGTATTTCTTCTTTTGAGAAGTGTCTCTTCAGTTCAATTTTCCATCTTTTGATTGGGCCATTTGTTCTTTTGGTGTTAAGTTTTTTGAGTTCTTCACGTTTTCTGGATATTGGTCCTCTCTCATAGGAATAGCTGGTGGAGATTTTCTCCCATTCTGTAGGCTCCCTCCTCAGACCCTTGTTTGTTTCCTTTGCTGTTCAGAAGCTTTTTAATTTGATGCCATCCATTTTTTGGTTCTAGATTTTATTTCCTGAGTTTTGAGGGTCTTATTGAGAAAGTCTTTACCAGTGCCTATACATTAGAGAATTCGTTCTATGTTTTCTAGTAATTGCAAGGTTTCTGGTCTAATTTCTAGGTCTTTGATCCATCTTGAGTTGACTTTTGTGCAGGGTGATTTCATCTTTCATTACCTGCACCCATGCAGGTAATTCCATCCTTCTACATAGCTCATACTTAATTCGAGTTCCATTTTGGCAGAAGTTTATATTGTTTGAGTTGTACATAATGCTGTGATGAACATTTTTGAATATAAATCTCTTAACACTTTATTTCCTAAGCTGTAGTATTGTAGGGCAAAAAGGTAATGCCTAATTTTCGGCTCCACAGTAGTCATTCCCAATGAATTGTCCCAAGCTTTTGTATTCTGGGATGAATAACCCAAGCCTTTTGATCTGGGAACATTTTGTAAGCTCATCACCATGGCTTCCGGTTTCCATATTGTCACAGGACTCTTGGTGAGTTGGAATTCCCCTGGCCTAAGGGATATGTGTATGAGCACACAAATAAATAAATGCTTTCCATTTACAGTGAGCACAAATGCTCACAGAGAACCAATTTACCATGTTTTATCTTGCAAACCATTTTAATAAAAATAGCTGTACTTTAAACTTTTACAAGAGCAAAACATACAAAATTCTCTAACTGTGTTTTGGTTTCTGAGCTGACATTTGTGTTTCAGCAATCAGAGGTTAAGAATCTGGGGATTGGCCTCTCTGGGTGTCGGGATTGTTTCAGTCTAATGTTCCAAGTAGCCACTGGGATGACAACAAGACTCAAAGGAGTTTCCTCATTTGTTTAGAATCAGAAGGTTGAAACGATCAGGCATAACCAAGGACAAATGGGATTCATGTTTTTGTATTTGTGTTTTCTTGGAAGGTTTACTCAACATGGCCACAAGAAGACACAACCGTGAGTCTAAATGTTATTCCTTTGCCCAATCAGAGCCTCCTGCCCCTGTAAAGCAGAAAAATTCATAGTGGTCACAATGCTTATTTTCCTATAATGGGAATTTTTCATTAATCTATCTCAAATATTTAAAAGGACACCATGGTGGTGAAAATGGTTACTGTAAAGCACAGGTGGCACATATTGGCATTCAGGCCATAGCTGCTCCTCCCAGTGCCAGTGCAGACGTCACAAGGATCCACTGCATTCCATTCCTGAGCTTCTTCAATAAAGGATGCCAGAGCAATCGATCAATGACCTGAGATCAGAACCACCCTGTGAATTGGAACCTGTTTGCCATTCCTGCCTTAAACCACAGATATACTAGCTTTGGAGAAAAGATGTCGCCCAAGAAACCTTTGCTGATGGTTTTTGTTGTTGTTGTTTTTTTGGTTTTTTTGTTTGTTTGTTTTTTTGCGGTACCGGGGATTGAACCCAGGGGCATTCTACCTCTGTGCTACACCCCCGGCCCTATTTTTTTATACTTTATTTTGAAACCGGGTCTCACGAAGTTGCGGAGGGCCTCACTAGGTAGAGAGAGAGAGAGAGAGAGAGAGACAGGGAGAGAGAGAGAGAGAGAGAGAGAGAGCGAGCTGAGGCTGGCCATGAACCGGGATCCTCCGGTCTCCGCCTCCCAAAGTACTGGGATTACAAGTGTGTGCCACCACGCCCAGCCCTGCTGATGTTTTTCAAATAACTTTCATGTTGTTTTTAAATAAAAAAATCATTGTGGTAAATGTGCACAACATAAACTTTACCATCCCGACCATTTTAAAATGCAGTCTAGTAATCTTAAATACATTCTCATTTTTGTGCAACCAATTGCCAGGACTCTTTCCATCTTGCAAAACTGGAACTAACAACACCCCATTCCTCCCTTTCCCCAGCCTCTGGCACCTACCAATCTAATTTTTGTCTTTGAAATGTGACTATTCTAGGTATCTCATATAAGGAATCAAACAGTATTTGTTTTTGTGTGACTGGCTTATTTCACTTTAATGTCTTTAAGGTTCATTCAGATTGTAGTATGTATTGGAATTTTTTATTTTCAAAGATTAAATATCATTGCATTGTACACACACACACACACACACACACACACACACACACACACATTTTGTTTATCTGTTCATCCACCATTGGTTACTTGGGTTGCTTCTACCTTTTAGCAACTGTGGATAATGCTTCTAGGAACATGGGTATGCAGATACCTCCTTGAGACTCTGGTTTTAATTCGTGTGTGTGTGTGTGTGTGTGTGTGTGTGTGTGTATGTGTGTATGCTGGATCATATGGCAATTCTATTTAAAATTGTTGAGGAATATCAACGTATTTTCTATAGTGGCTGCACAATTTTACCCAGCAACTGGAGCGCGTGCCCCAGTTGCTTCACATCCTTGCTAACACTAGTTACGTTTTGTGCTTTGATAATGGCCATTCTAATCGCGTGTGAGGCGCTATCTCATTGTGGCGTTGATTGGCATTTCCCTATTGATTAATGAGGTTGAATCTTTTTTCCTGTGCCTATTGACCATTTGTATATCTTCTTTGGAGAAATGTTTACTCAAGTTCTTTGTTCACTTTTGACTGTTTAGTTGTAGGAGTTCTTCATGTATTCTGGATATTAACCCCTTATCATACATATGATTTGAAAATATCTTCTCCCATTCTGTGGGTTCCCTTTCCCCTCTTTTGATTGTTTCCTTTGATGGGCAATATTTTTCCAGCTTTCTGTAGTCCCATTTGTCTGCTTTTGCTTTGTTGCCTGTGCTTTGTACACCCAAGAAATCACTGCCTAATCCATTGTTATGAAGGTTTCTCCTTATAATTTATTATAAAAGTTTAGTTCTTACATTTAAGGCCTTGATCCATTTTGAGTTAATTTTTTGTATATAGTGTGAAGGGTCCAACTGCCTTCTTTTGCATGTGGATGTCCAGTTTCCCTAGCACCATTTATTGAAAAGACTGATCATTGAACAGTCTTGGCACCCTTGCCTAAAAGCAATGAACTAGGTAGGCAAGGGTTTATATCTGGGCTCAATATTAGATTTCGTTGTTCTATATTTTTATGCCATTGGTCTATATTTCTACTGCTCTGTTTTGATAATTATAGTTTTATATTGAGTTTTGAAACCAGGAAGTGTGAGACTTCCAACTTTGTTCTTTTTAAAGATTATTTCAGTTTATCACTATTTTTAAGCAAATTCATATTAAACTAATAATGATTAGATCATGATAACTTTTCTGCTTTATTCACCCCAGACATTTTCCTACTGAAAGGACTTTTTTGGCTTATTACTACAAATCCATTGATTCTCTTGGGTACACTGTTGCTCTGAAATTATTTGCATGATCTCACGGCTTATGGAGAAGAACACTGCGCTTGGCTTCCAGGCCTGGGTCTGTCATCGGGAAGTAATTGTGTCTTTTGACAAGTCACTTAACTTGATAAAGTTCTTCATTTTCCCCTCCATGAAGGTTTGACGTGAAAAGCCTGAGGGGCTCTGTTGGCTCTTAAAGTCCAAGACTTTATTAGGCAGATTGGCATTCTGATTATTTGCTAAAGGATTATTCCTTTTAATATAAATGCCCATGTTCATGTTTACCTTTCTACTTGCTTATCAGAACTCATGTGCAACAATTTCCATACGCATGTATATGTGATCTGTGAGAGATTCTTTCTTATAAAGAGCATACCTGAGAATCTCAAATATGGCACCAGCTAGGCTTCTAAGCTGCAAAGATAAAGCAACTTTGCTGTTTTTCATCACTTTACATTAAACTTAATCTGTGGAATAGCGCTTTCCGGACTCTGGATGAAGTTTTAGGCATCCCAGCAAATATGATCTTTCATAGGTAATTAAAAGCATATTCCAGTGGAAAAGTCATATGAGACCATATATTCGATTCTGTTTCAGAGCTTCTCCTCTCCTCCAGCTCAGCCCAGCCTCCAAATCAGACTCATGAAGTAGGGGAAATTCTGTCATCATCACTGGCTGTTTCTCTTTGTATGAGAGAAACCGTTACATCCCTCGCTCCCTAGCTGCTGTTGAGAGTCCTGGGAGAAGAGGGAGTAGGAGGAGAGATAAAGAAGGTTTTACTTTCATGGTAAAGTCACTTAACTTCACAGAGTTAACTTGATAAAGTAACCTGGTGATGCTTCTGTCTGGTGTGGGAGCTCCCAAATGTTGATTCTTTCTTTTGTTCTTGCAGACTCTGGAAATTCAGGTCATTACCTGCATGATCCTATGTTCTCACTTTAGACAGCTCTAAAGACGTCTTCAGGTGGTTGTCCTTGTGTCTTCCAAACTCTAGGGGGTATAACCAGGCTATCCAAGGAGTTCTCTTAACACCTATCTTAAGTACTGGAGCAAATCCGAGCACAGTCCGCAAAGACTTCAAAAACCCAGGGAATTTTGTTTTCTGTTATACAACTTGGAGGGAGATGAAATGGCCACACCCACAGAGTTATTTCACAGCCTCTTGACCTGTCTCTCAAGGGTGCTTTTCAAAGTGTAGTCCTTGGAAAATTAGCATTGGCTTCATTTGGGAGCCTGTTAGTTATGCAAACATTGTTCTGTAACCAGCCTGCCAGGGGATTCTTATGCCTGTTAAAATTTGAACGGCACTGATCCAGAACTTAGAATGGATCATGTCTACAAAATGTGCCTAGAAGTCTCTGCTGAGGCTGGGAAAAGTCACAGCCTTTAGGGCGCTCTTCCATATATATATGCACCATAAAGCTATAAAGAATGAAATGTTGAGACAGGGAATGGATGAAAGTGAATGAAAAGAAAAGACGAGGTGGCAAATCTTTAATGAGAACTGGGCCAGATGGGACAGATTTTAGGGTTAGCAAGAGTTGCATCTGATGCCATCGCATTGGTATTTGTAGAAGTCTTAATTTCGGCTTATTTTTCACTTCGAGTCTGGGTCGCTGTTGTTTTTTTCTCATCTTTTCTTAATTGCTTTTCCTACCATGTCTTGGTCTTCTTCACCCTCCTAACTCTCCAAAGCTAAATCAGCAGTTTAGGTTATTTCTTTGTTTAGTTCATATGATTCAGGGATTTCTTTTTGTAAACTTGGTAAACTTTTCCATATTTCCAGTTATATTGTTAGTGGGTTTGGAGCATTTTTTCCATTTATAGAACCCTTGTTGGAGTTGTTGAGTCTTGGAACTGTTAACTATGCAGTTATTTGTCATAAAAATATGGCATGTGTATGTCTGTGTGTGTGTGTGTGTGTGTGTGTTGTGTGTTTAATGAGAGTGAGTTAAAAGAATTACAAAGAAATTCCCTGAATTAGGATTTTGTTGGTTAAAGCTAAATAAAACTGTAATTTGTCGTTTTGTTAGTAGGCCAGTGTTCACTACTTACACATTAAAAACATACACATTTCAACATTTTTGTTTCCCTTAATTTTAACTGACTTATCTGAAAAGCTTTGGGCTGGATTTCATTTCTGCACGCCATCTGTTACCACTGGATTTTAGACCATTCTGTTTGGCCCAGGCACAAAGAGCACAGTTAATTTCCCCATCATTCATATCAAGGCGACTATTTATGTTACAATTTGTCAAGTTAAACTTATTTCAATATATTAACTTCTCCTTCTTTTGGGAAAACAACAAAACAAAACAAAACAACAACAACAAAACAAAAAAACACCCCAAAACCCAAACCAAAACCAACACCACCAACAAAAAGTAACAATGACACTCTACATTGGAATTTTTAACAGTTAGGAATGTTAAAGGTAAGCAGACATCAAGGATTTCTTCCATTCTTTGCATATCCTTGTTAAAACACCCAGTTAAATGTCTCTAACATTTAAATATAATTTTAACCTTATTTTTCTCATTGTTTCTTACTGCAGTACTAGCCCAAAGCAGAATTACACAATTGGTTCTTTGTAATGCAGCCTTAAAAAAAACCCTTTAATTTTAAAATTATTTCATATTTTTAGAACAGTAGCAGAGATTTTCCATAGACCCTTCACCCAGTTTCTTCTACTGTTAATATTTGACACAACTGTGACTTATTTATCACAACTAGGAAATTGACAGTGGTTCATTACTATGATCAAACTCTTTACTCTGTGTTTTACTAGTTTTACACTAATGTCTCTTTTCTCTTCCAGGATCCCATTCAGCAGACCCCATTACATCATTACATTCAGTTGCCACACCGTAGGCTCTTCTTTTTTTTTTTTTTTTTTTGCGGTACTGGGGATTGAACGCAGGGGCGTTCTACCTCCGCGCTACGCCCCCGGCCCTATTTTTTTATACTTTATTTTGAAACCGGGTCTCACGAAGTTGCAGAGGGCCTCACTAAGTAGAGAGAGAGAGAGGGAGAGAGAGAGAGAGAGAGAGAGAGAGAGAGAGCTGAGGCTGGCCGCGAACCCGGATCCTCCGGTCTCCGCCTCCCAAAGTACTGGGATTACAAGCGTGCGCCACCACGCCCGTCCCCATAGGCTCTTCTATCTCTGACAGTTTCTGGGTTTTTTTTTTTGTTTCTTTGTTTATGCTTTTTTCATGGTTAGGCAGGGGTATGGGAAGAATATGACAAAGATGAGGGGTCTTTTGTATGCATCCTGTGGGGATGAACATTGACACAACTCATCATAACCTGAAGTTAACCTTGCCCATTGCCTGAGTTCCTGTCAGGTAGCCTTCCATTTTTAACCTTCACCCCCTACATCCCATTGTCCACACCATGGCGTTCCTTGCTTCCTCTTACTCAGGGCAAATGATCCCCTTTCTCGCATTAACGTAAGTTTCTCAGGAAATTTTTCAAGAGAATTATGGATAACCAAGAAAGCATTTCAACATTGTTTCCTTTCAGGGACATTTAGATCGCCAGGTGTCTTAGTCCATTTTGTGCTACTATCACAGAATGCCCAAGACTGAGTAGTTTATAATAAACATAAACTCATTCCTTACAGTTCTGGAGCCTGGGAAGTTCAAGGTCGAGGAGCCTGCATCTGGTGAGCGCCTTCGTCCTGTGTCATCCCCTGGCAGAAGGCAGAAGGGCAAGAGAGCGTGCTGGGAGGAGAGAAGGGAAGAGGGCCCAACTCCATCTTTTTTTTGTGTGTGGTACTGGGATTGAACCCAAGAGCATTCTACCTTTGAGCTACACCAACACTATTTTATTTTGAAACAGAGTCTTACTTACTAAGTTGCAGAGGCTGGCTGTGAACCTGCGATCCTCCTGTCTCAGCCTTCCAAGTACTGGAATTGCAGGCGTGCACACCACACCCAGCTCCAGCTTATCCTTTGGTCAGGAATCCTGTTCTGCACTAATTAACCCGCTCCTGTGATAATGGCTCCATTCATGAAGTACAATCATGAAGTACAATTCATGAAGTCACAATCTCCCCATAAAGGTTCTACCTCCCGACACTGTTGTATTGGGATTGTTTCCAACATATGAATTTTTGGGGATACATTCAAAGCATAGCACTAGCCTATCTCTAATGATGGGATCATGGAAGAGAAAGCTTTGTTTCTGTTAAAATTGCTCAGCCATCTAGAAGTCCAACAGGCACTAGGACCAGAGTTTAATCTTTCCCTGGTCTGTGAGGCAGGTTGTGAGGCTCAGGGGTATGGAGGAGAGGGATTGGGAGGAATGTGTTCTTTCTGAAACTTTTGGCACCATTTTAGTTAATCTGTCACCTTCTCTTCTAAGCAGGGAGTCCTGTCCTGGGCCCCCTATCCCATTTTGAATTCTCTTTTTAAAAAGTAGTGAGCCATAGTTTGGGGCTAGGTCTAAGTGAGGTCAACTTTCCATCTGAGAGAGGAACAGGCTGGGATGTGTGGGTGTGGGATTGGGTTTCCCAGCAGGAAAATTATGTAATGCAGATGTTTGCCAAGCATCTTTCTCTGGTGCTGGGATAGTTCCTGGTTGTTTTGACCAGGCATTGTGTTGTACTTTGCACGTGACTGCTTTCTGAGATGGTTGCTTGCTTTCTGACTTCGCTCCCTCCTTCTTCATTTAATAGGCTTTCTTCTCTAATCTTCTTCCTTGTGTCTCTTATGATTTCTCTTTTGTATGCACTGTAGCAGATACCCACATGTGTCCCTAAAGCCATTTTAGAGGTCACCTGATGGAAATATCTGTGGACTCAGCCCCATGCATCTCTCTGTCTGCAGGAGGTCTTGGGCAGAGGGACCAAGCTCAAAGGCTCAAAGGGTTGGAGTTGGTGGATAATTGCCCCAGCTTCCCTGCCCCTCAGATGGGAGAATTCTGTGCCAGTATCTATAGGAACAGAGTCCAGTAGAATTTTCTATAATAGGCCAGGCGTGGTGGCGCACGCTTGCAATCCCAGTACTTGGGAGGTGGAAACCGGAGGATCCGGGTTCACGGCCAGCCTCAGCTACTTAGTGAGGCCCTCTGCAACTTCGTGAGACCTGGTTTCAAAATAAAGTATAAAAAATAGGGCTGGGGGTGTAGCTCGGAGGTAGAACACCCCTGGGCTCAATCCCTGGTACCGCAAAAAAAGAAAGAATTTTCTATAATGATGAAATGCTCTATCATCTGCCCTGTTCATTGTGGTAGTCACTGGCCACATGTAGCTGTGGAGCACTTGAAATGTGGCGAGTGTGAATAAGAAACTGAATTTTAAACTTCAGTTAATTTAAATTCAAATTTCAGTAGCCACATGGCTAGTGGCTGCTGGGCACCACAGTCTCCCAGAGGGTCTTCAGCTTCATGGAGCATCAGCTGCCCATTGTGGTCACCCACTCATTGGTACAGCCCTCCCTGGCTCTCCTTCTTTCCTGCTTCCATGACACTTCCAAATTTCCCACAATTACCTTCCAAATCAACTATGGGCTTCCAAGTCCCTTTCTCACACACGACTTTGAGGGGCTCCCAAACTAAGGATCCTTTGCACTCAGTGTCTTCTAGTCCCACTCTGCTGCTAGTGTCTAGCCTTTTCAGCATGCCTCTGCCTCTGTATTCCCGCAACTCTTGGGTCTAAATGTACTAGGATGTCAATTGAAGGCTTCCCCCCATGCACAACAGAGTCATAAATACAAGGCTGAACAAAAACATGCCTAAAATGTTTGCACATATTCTCAAATGCTACCTTCTGAAACTGCTGTGGACTGCAGAGGAAATGTGGAAGAAATAATGTTCTTTATTCTTTCCAATTCTTGTTTTACTATTACTGAAATCTATAGAAATCAAATGATCTATGCCCCTAGGCTTTTGCTGTAGGTCAGATTCATCTCTTAAAGGGACATACAAAGATGCAATGAAATAGAAATGGCTATTACATATTTAAAGAAAGATATTTTTCAAAAGTTTAAAGCAGTCTACTTGTTATGAAAAACATATTACCTTGTTAAAACTCTCCATTTCTCAGCTCCCTGCATGCTTAAGATGGATGTTTGCTGTAGGGAAGGATATTACCCCAGTTTTAGTCAATTTTCCAGTTGCTGTGACCAAAATACCTAATAAGAACAACTTAGGGGAGGACACCGGGCGTGGTGGCGCACGCTTGTAATCCCAGTACTTTGGGAGGCGGAGACCGGAGGATCCGGGTTCGTGGCCAGCCTCAGCGCTCTCTCTCTCTCTCTCTCTCTCTCTCTACCTGTCTCTCTCTGTATCTCTCTACCTAGTGAGGCCCTCCACAACTTCGTGAGACCCGGTTTCAAAATAAAGTATGAAAAATAGGGCCGGGGGTGTAGCGCAGAGGTAGAACGCCCCTGGGTTCAATTCCCGGTACCGCAAAAAAAAAAAAAAAAAAAAAAGA
>PVJS01024147.1:0-28937 GCA_004027185.1 Glis glis
TGAAAAAAAAAAAAAAAAAAAAAAGACTAGGGAGTTGCAAGGTGAACGTTTCAGGGAGAATAGGAGGTCATCAATGGGAGCTTTCGGTCCCATCTGGTCCAAGGAAGCTTGTCAGCGTGCAGACAATTTCCACTTAGCATGTACCGTGTACATGGTTAAGCTGGTCTGAAATGGTGACCTCATTGCATAGGCTAAGATGGCCCCCAACACAGATGGGATCACCTGAGAGGAAAAACAGCAAGGTCCACAGGCTGAGCTCAGGCCACATGGGGTCAGGCAGGGATGCAGGAGCCAGAGGAAAAGCAGTTCCACACAAGACTCAGACAGATATGAGCCAGGCGTGGTGGTGCACGCTTGTAATCCCAGTACTTGGGAGGCTGAGACAGGAGGATCGCAGGTTCGAGGACAGCCTTAGCAAATAGTGAGACTCTCATTAATCTAGTGAGACCCTGTTTCAAAATAAAATAAAATAGGGCTGGGCTTGTAGCTCGGAGATAGAGTGCCCCTGGGTTCAATCCCCAGGGCCGCACACATAAAAAAAGACAGATATACAGATCAGAAAGACAGAGCCACATTGGCTCTGGCCCCATTTATTACAAAATGATGACAATAAGTTGATATATAAAAAATCCCTGACACCCCCTGGTACACAGACAATGGCCACCCCTCAAGTCCCTCCCTCAGGTGCTTTGGGTAAGGAAGGTCTCAGATTCGAAGGTCCCCAGCCAGGAGAGCACTGTACCGCGCAGGTGTGAGGGGCAGGTAGGCGCCCACGCCCTGGTCCAGAAGGTAGAGGGGGTCTGACAGCGTGTGGGGGTCAAAGCCCTCATTTGCCATCCGAACCTTCTGCTGCTTGAAGGTCTCCGTGGTGGCCAAAGACTCCTGGGGAGAGGAAGCGGGGGTCAAATGGGCTCAGAGGAAAAGGTCCTCTGCCCAGGTGGTTCAGGTGAGTTGCCCAAATGTTGTCAAGGGGCAAATCTAGGGAAAGGGGGTATTAGGTCAGGTTAAGGGGCGAAGGTGACAAGGGAGAAAGAGCCAGGCCTGGGGAAGGAGGGAATGAGGAGAGAAGTGACAAGAGGTGGTGTCTGGGAAGGAGCTGCAGGTACGCTTTCTCTCTCTCTCTCTCTTTTTAATTTTGTTGCTACTGGGGTTTGAACCCAGAGACTCTCTCTTTTTGTTTTTTTTTTGCGGTACTGGGGATGGAACCCAGGGGCATTCTACCTCGGAGCTACACCCCCAGCCCTATTTTATTCTTTATTTTGAAACAGGGTCTCACTAAGTAGCTGAGGCTGGCTGTGAACCTGCAATCCTCCAGTCTCAGCCTCCTAAGTACTGGGATTACAAGCGTGTGCCACCACGCCCGGCAGGGACTCTCTAACTCTAAGCTACACCCCCAGCCCTTTTTATTTTTTATTTTGAAACAGGGTCTTGCTAAGTTGCTGAGGCTGGCTTTGAAACCTGCGATCTTCCTGTCTCAGCCTCCCACGTACTGGGATTACAGGTGTGTGCTACTGCACCTGGCTTCCGTGGAGTGTCTTATGTGTGGGGGGTGTCGCTCTGTGGAATTAGGAACCACCAACTGTTGCTGATCTGGGGGTTGGGGGTCTGGTTACCTGGAGCCTTAGGAATCGAGGCCAAGCATAAGGTGGCAAGTTCTCAGAAACATGGGTGTAGAGCTGCACCAGGTCCAAAGCTTGGGGGGGACGCAGAACCAGGGCCGCCATTCCAGCCCTGCCTTCGTGCCCTGGCAGGTGTGGGAGGCAGTGTGAGCCGATCCAGGGCTGGCCACCAGGAAGGCCTCGTGCTCCCTGCGCCCAAGCATTACCAGTTTGGGGTGGTGGGCTGGATGCCTCCCCCACCTTCCATGCCTAGGCACCTGGCACAGTGACTCCATAGACGTTCACATCCTGAAGGAAGTCCAGGGCTTCGAGGACCTGCGCCACCTCCGTTGTGGCCACGTTCTCTCCCTTCCACCTGTCAGAGAGCAGATCCGACACTGGGAGTCAGGGCCCAAAGGCTTTGGAGAGAGAGAGAGAGAGAGAGGTGAGAGGTCGGGGCGCCAGATTGTCACAGGGATTAAATGTTTAGGGGAGCTGGATCTGGTGGTGCGTGCCTGTAATCCCAGTACTTGGGAGGCGGAGACAGGAGGATCACACATTTGAGGCCAGCCTCAGCAACACAGTAAGACAGGTACCCAGTGAGACCCTGTTTCAAAACAAAAACTCAGACGGACTAGGGGTGTAGCTCAGAGGTAGAATGCCCCTAGGTTCTATCCCCAGTACCACAAAAAAAGAAAAAAGAAGTTTAGGGGATCTGAGAAGGAGACTGGGTGAGGACCTGGGTTGAGGTGAAATTAGGGAGGTTGAGGTGTGTAAGGTTCAGGTCACAGAGATCAGATGTCCAGGATGAAGGGTCAGAAAGTCACGGAGATATACCTGAAGGTGTCTCCAGTACGATCGTGGAAGCGCAGAAAGCCTTGTTCATCGCAAACCAACAGGTCCCCAGTGTTGAAGAAGACATCCCCAGGCCGGAAGACATCCTTCAGCAGCTTGCCCCGGGCCAGCTCTGGCCCCCCGGCGTAGCCCAGGAACGGGGACTGCTGGCTCACTGGGGCCACCAGCAGCCCCGGCTCACCTGGCACAGTGACTGAGGTCAGAAGTGGCTGCCCTCCTCACCTGGCCTCTCGACCCCCAGCCAGCACGTTGGCCGCTGCTAACCCTCCTTCGCCAGCTCCGCCACCGCCGCCCACCCCACCTGAGCACCAACCTGCACTTGTGGCCACACAGTGCCCCTGGGCATCCCGGATCGGCTCCCCTGTGGTGACATCATAGCGAATCAAAGAGAAGGGGAAGACGCGCTGGGGGAAGGGAGACCCAGCGCCGGGTCACTCCAGGTGCGAGGCGCCTTCTTCCCAGCCCCCCCACCCCGTCGCTCCAGGGTCTCCTCTCACCCCTCACCTTGTAAAGCCAGGAGGCGCGTCCCACAGCACCCCGCTGTCCCGTGTAGTTGAAGGTGGCCACGTTGCCCTCAGTCAGCCCGTATGTCTCCAGGACCTGCAGAGGCCCAAAGCGCCTCACGAAACGCTCCCAGGTGTCTGCGCGCAGCCCGCTGCCCACGGCCAGCCGGACCTTATGGCCATGCTCTGCCTTGTTCTGGAACGAGAGAGACGGGGCTCAGTCACACCAGGATGCCTGCTCCCCAGAGCCAAGTCCTGCCTCGGGTTCCCCAGATTCCCCCCCCACTGTGATCTTCAGATGCCCCAAGCATCCCTACACCATCTTGGGCTCCTACTCTGCCACCACCATTTTCTTCTTGTCTTCCTCTCCTTCCAACTCCCAGACAACTAACTGTCTCTGTGTCTTGGTCATCAGCCCCTCTCTCTGGTCCTAGCCCTGGGGCAACGCACCGGGGGCTGGTTGACAAGGTATCGGCACAACTCCCCGATGTACTGGAACACTGTCACCCCGTGCTCTTGGCAGTCCTCCCAGAACTGTCCAGCGGAGAACTTGGACTTCAGCACGACGGTGGCCCCTGCCAGAAGCAGGAAGGGGAGGAAAGGAGGAGAGGTTAAGATCCCTCCTTCCCACACACCAGCCTGCCCTGTGCTCTGCGGGGTTGGACCCGCTGGGAGATCTGCACCCCGGCAGGCCAAGGCAGCCCTCCTCCTTTCCCACCTGTGCCTTGGAGAGGTTAATGCCCCTTCCCTGCTCCCCAGCTCCACATATCCCCCCGGCCCCCAGTTCCCACCCTCTTCTTTGTCTCTTCCTGGGCTGACACTTACAACCCTTCCCTCGCTTGGTCCCTGGACTCCCTGGTCACTGAGTTTCTAGGCAGAAGCAGGTAATGTTGCCCACAGGGCCAGAAACTCCTGGAGAGGAGGGCCCTGCCTCCTCCTTCATCTGGATCTCTGAAGAGCTTAGGACCCATCCCTAGGGGAGTATGCCACAGCAGGGACTTAAGAAACAAACGTGCTGGTTAGGCAGGGAGACTGACCGATGCCCAAGCAACCCACGATGCCCAGCAGGGAGCCAGACATGTGGTACAATGGCAGGGCCAGGTAGATCACGTCCTCCTGGTGGACGCCGCACAGCTGGTAGAACCCCTGGCACTGCAGGATCTTCAGGTGACTGATGCGAGCAGCCTTGGGGAGGCCTGCGGGGTGGCGGTGGGGGGGCAGGGATCAGGGCAAGGGCAGGCTCCAAGGCCAGTTCCCTGTTTGCCCCCTGCCTGGTTCCCCAGGAGAGAAGCTGAGGAGGAGGGAGGCCAGGCAGTCCTGGGAATGCAGGTGGTTTGGAGAGATGAAGAGGGAGTAGTGAGGGCTGGAGAGAGAGAAAGGAGGTGCTGCTGGGAACCTCATCCTCTGGGATTTGAAGGGGTGTCCTGGGAGCTGAGGTCCCAGTCTCTGTCCCCAAACCCTGCCTTCTTCTGCCTTAGTTTCCGGGGGTAAGCGTGGTGTCTAGCCCTCACCGGTGGTGCCAGAGGTGAAGATGTACAGGCACGTGTCCATTATGTTCTGAGGGGCAGAGAGGTATCCTGGCACCGGCCCATCGGCTTCAGCCGCTGCCTCCGCCAGCAAATCGCTGATTCCAGCAAGGTGGGTTTCGGGGCCTGCGGCCCACAGGTGGAGCCCCATGGCCCTCAGCGCCGGCAGGTCGGGCTCCAGGGACTCCAGGAACTCTAGAAGGGGCGGAAAGGCACAGCTCCACGGCTCTGCTGCTATTCAGCAGCCTTCCTGACCCCTTGGCCGTCTTCGTCCCTTCACACGGCTGTTGGGTGAGGATGACGGGCATGGACGTCCCATCTCGGGTCTGGGACCTGGAGCCCGGCTCTTGGGAGTCTTTGGGGGAACCAAATGGAGCACCATCCGTTCTCAAACCCAGGGACTCACATCCCTGCTTCGCTTCACTTTGGACCCCAGGGAGAGAGTCTGGCACCTTCCGAGGCTCAGGGACAAGACGGAGCCCCTCCCCGGCCCCAGACGCGCCAGGGCCGGCGCCGCCCGGTCAGTGGGCGCTGCAGCCTTACCTGGGGCCAGCACCAGCGCACGCGCGCTGCAGCTGCGGAGGCAATGCAGCAGGGGCCCCCGGCGCAGGGCGGTGGGCACAAAGGCGGTGCGCAGGCCGGCCTTGGCCAGCCCGAACCAGAGCCACAGGAATTCTGGGCTGGCGGGGAGGAGCAGCGCCACGGTCGCCCCAGGTGCCAGAGGGACCGCGGCTTCCCCATCTCCGGCCACTCCACCTCCTCCGCACGCGGCGAGCGCCTGGTCTCGGGCGCCCGGCGCCTCCGGCTCGCCTGCCCTCGCGCTCCCCGCGCCCCTCCGGCCGCCGGGCGCCCCGTCCCAGCCCCGCGCGCGCAGGAAGGCGCGCGCAGCCCGGTTGCTCTCGCGCTCCGCCTCGGCGTAGGTGAAGCGCCGCGGCCCGTGAATGAGAAAGGTGTGCGCGGGGCGCTGCCGAGCCAGGTGTGCGAGGCGCCAGGCCAGGCTGCAGCCCCCCTCGGGGCCCGCGGGGTCCGCCGCAGCCGCGGCCAGCGCGCGCGCCCGCAGAGCCCTCTTGCAGCGCAGGGCGCGCACTGCGAAGGCCAAGTCGGCGGCGAGCCAGCGCAGCCGCGACCACAGGCGCAGCTTCAGGAGCAACAGCGGCAGCAGCAACAGCAGGGGCAGCAGGAGGGGGGCGGCCATGGTGCTCGCCCGCAAACACCCCGACGGTCCCTTCCGAAAAACTGGGCCCGCTCGCTGTCGCTCAGAGACCTCTCCTTTCCGGGAGCGCGCTGGCACACGCCCCTTCCCCGCGGGAGGAGTGCCAGTGTGGGCGCCGGCCGCGGCCCCCCCAGCTACGCCCCGCCCTAGGCGCGCTCGGCGCGAGTGCAGCGCGCACCCAGGTCCCCGTGCAGGCGCCTTCCCTCCGTCCAGGGAACCGCACGTCCGGTCTCAAATTCCTTCTTCTCTTGGGAGGTTTCGGCTTCTGGCTAGACTTTGGAGTCCGGGTCTGAGAGCCAGGGCGTCTGGACCGCGGTCCATCTTTCCCTCAACGTTTCTTATTTTCATCCTTGACGGGAAGGTACCATTGCTCCCTCCCCAAGAAGACTGGAGGGCTTGGCCCCAGCCCATTCTCTTCTGCAAGTCACGGCGGCTCCACAGCCAGTCGCAGACTCTCCTTCTAGCAGCAGCAGCCCAAGGGATGGGTGGGGGCCCCGAGTTAAACGGAAAGGGGGAGGCCCAGGGCGCCAGATGTCTGCAGGGGCCGCGGCGGAGGCGCCTCCCTTTCGGCACGGGTACAGTAATTGGGGCCAGTCAGCGAATGCTTTCCATCCTGGTTTTAATTGGGGCAGGAAACTGGGGAAGGAGAGAGGAAGGAAAAGGAGGCCTCTGTGGTTTCGATTTTCAAAGGAAGCAGCAGCAGCTTTTGGGGAGAGAACCTGGATTCTCTAAGAAGGCAAACTTTCACGCCGAGTCAGTCGAGCTGTCTGCGGTGGGCCCAACTTCCATGCCTCCCAGCCGGTCCCATCTCCCTGGACACAGGGGCACAGAAGCACGGAAGGGAAGAGGGTCCCCCGCCCTGGCGCTTGAACTCTCTCCTCCAGGCACACTTCTGTCCTCCCAGCCCAGGCTCAAGCACCCACCCCACCCCGCCAGTTAGCCTGGTCCTCCAGCAGAGGGGGCGCACACAGACAAACCGCCGCGCACCTGACAAATACTAGCTTTGGGAAGCCTCTAGGTTTTTTTTTGTTTTGTTTTGTGGTATTGAAGATTGAATCCAGAGGCATTCTACCTTCCAGCTACAACCCCAGACCGATTTTATTTATTTGGAAACAGGTCCTCACTAGGTTCCTGAGAGCCTCACTAAATTGATGAGGCTGGCTTTGAACCCGCCATCCTGTCTCTGCCTCCCAAGTGCTGAGTACTGGGATTACAGGTGTGCGCCACCATGCCCGGCTCTCTTTCCCTCCCTCCCTTCCACTGGGGACTGAACCCAGGGGCATTTTGAAACTGTGTCTTGCTAAGTTGCTGAGGGTCTCACTAAATTTTGGACACTGACTTCAAACCTGCAATCCTCTCGTCTCAGCCTCCTAAGCACTGGGATTACAGGTGTGTGCCACTGCGCCCAGTTTGGAAGCCTCTAGTTTCTTGAGGAACAGTGGGCAAGGATAGACCACCGGCTGCAGGGAGGTGGTGCTAATGTGGATTTCTGCATGGACGGGGCAGCGCCTGGCTCACACCTGCAGTGTAGCAGGAAGGGTAGGGAAGGGCCACACCAAGTCCCTCCTGCTCCAGACAAGGAAGGGGGATAGCAGGAAGGTAAGGGGTGAAGCTGTGAGGCCAGTCGGGGTGCCGGTGAAACTGAGGCCACTTCTACCACTACAGGGTGAATGTGGGGGGCGACTCTGGCACAAAAGATGTTCTAACTTGTTTTATTATCATTTAGAAACAACTTTCAAAACGCGATTATCTCTGCAAAAAAAAAAAAAAAAAAAAAAAAAGAACCAGGGAAACGGGGCAATCTGACAGTTCTGAGGAGCTCGCCTCCGGGACTCCTGGGCTCCGGGCCAGCTTGCGGTGCAGGCCCGGGCCAGCCCCGGCCTCCAGGCTCCCCCAGCCTCCAGGCTCGGCGCAGCCAGGCTCCCCTCAGGCACCTGTCCTCTCGGGGGTGGAGAGACACAAGCATCTGTTCAGAGCAGGTGGAGACTGAGGGACGCGGGAGGGACACCACACAGGAGCTCCTCTCGCCCTGGCTTCTCTGCCCGTGCCCTTGTCACGTCTCTGTGGAAATGGCTCTTGTGGATAGTGAGGAAGGGGCTGAGGGAGGGGCAGAGGCTGAGCACTTCCACCACAGCAGCCAACCCAGGTTTCAGTGGGAGTAGCAGTGTGGGGGCCAGAGGCCTGGACAGGAGGGTGGGGCTGCACGCGGCGCCTCAGGCTGGGCCACGGGAAGCAGCGCATCCTCCGCTAGGTGAACTGGGGTCGGGAGCCTACTGCCCTTTCTCTCCTCAGCCCCCATTACCCTTTGATTCACAAGGAGAGGGCCGTCCCACTGGGGTGGGTGGGGACACAGGGCCTCAGTCGCTGTCGGAGCCCACCGCAGAAGACCCCTTTCGTTTCCGCTTGGTGGGCTTGGGTTTTGTGTCCTCTTCCTCCTGGAAGGACAGGGAGGGGAGGTGGGAGCCGCTTGCTGCAGTGTCCACCCGACCCACTGCTCCCCTCCCGAGCGCGCCGCATCTCACCGAAGCACTGCTGGAGCCCGACTCCTCCTCAGCGTTGGGGGGCTGTGTGGCATTCTTTCGACTCCGAGGGCTGGACAGAGCTGCCTTCCGCCGGCTCTTGGGGGGCTTTGTGGAAGAGTCCTCGTACTCCTCCGCCAGGGAGAAGAGATCACTGAACCTGAGGGGAAGAACCACCTCTCAGAGCGGGCGTTCTGGCGCTGTGGCCGCCTCCCCTCCGGTCCTCTGCCCCAGGCGAGGTCTCTAGTCCTCTTCAACCCCAGGGTCTGGCTGGCAGTCAAGTCTGTGTCCCCAGCAGGCCTCCTCCCCGCTAGGCCCTCTGCCCTCCACTCCCCAAGGCCCAGAGCGGAAGGAGCTCACTTCATCTTGTGGGCTTCGTCGCAGCTCGCCTGCACGTGCTGCAGCGCCTGCAGGATTGGGGTCTGGCTAAAAACTAGAGGGAGCAGGGAGGAAAGCAGTTAGAGGCCTGGGAGCTTGTTACACGGCGCCAGAGGCTTTCCTCTGCCTGCCCGCCCGCCCGCCCGCCCGCCGGGCAGCACCCATACAGTTCTGCTTGGTGTTGGTCAGGTTGAGCCGCAGGTTGTCCAGGTGCTCCAGGATTTGCTCCAGAGTCAGCTGGGCCAGCTTGCTGCTTGAGCTTCTCAGGCTGCGCAGGACACCAGAGCCACTGAGCTGGGAGATGCAGCCACCACCCCACCAGTCCCCTGGGGAGATGGGAGGGCCGGGGTGGCCTAAAGGAGGTGTGCAGCTACGGGGCACTGGAGAGGGGAGCCGGAGTCACAGTGGTCCTGCATGCCACATGGCTGCAGACCACTAGATGTCACCCACGCACCAGCTGGGACAGCACTGGCAGCCACCACCCCAGGCAGCGGTCACTGCAGCCCGCCGTGGCGATGGCGTGCCGTGCCCACCTCTGCCTCTTGCGCGGGAGGCTGTTGTTCTTGATGAGCAGGGACTTGATGTGCTCGGCCAGCAGCTCGTCATGCTTCATGCACCAGTGCCGCAGGATGCTGGTGGTGAACTGGTCGTCGGGGTGACAGGGCCGGCTCAGCACCATCTTGACCATCTCCTCGCTGGGCCTGTGACCAGAGGGCTGCTGGGTGCCTGCCCACATGGCTGCCTCCCGAGGTGCTGGATCTCTTCCACTTACTATTTCCCAAACCTGAGCCTGCCCGCCCCACCCAAGCCCCGCTGTGGCTTCCTACTCTCACATCCCTCTCCCCCTTCTCTTTGGGTCAAGGAATGCCTGGTTTCATCCTCTGTAGAAGCCGGGACAGGAAGTGAGACTCCTCCATTTCTTTGGTGGTAGAAAGTGCACACGCGGGAAGGAAGCCCCGAAAAACCCCGACTTCCCCCAGAACAGGCAGGAAGGGGCCTGGGAGAGGAGAGGACGAATATGGTGTGGACGCTCTCGGCCAGGCTCTGCTGGCCTGCCTGGTGTCCGCCTGCGGGAGGGGCAGGAGGGGGCGGGGAAGTCACAGCCCCACACAGCCCCCAAGCCTTTCACTTGGCCCAGGACATTCTGCGGTACTGGGGATTGAACCCAGGGGCATTCTACCTCGGAGCTACACCCCAAGCCCTTTTTATTTTTTTATTATTTGGAAACAGGGTCTCGCTAAGTTGCAGATGGCCTCATTAAATTGCTGGGGCTGGCTGTGAACCTGTGATCCTCCTGTCTCAGCCTCCCAAGAACTGGGATTACAAGTGTGCGCCACCACGCCCGGCCAGCCCAGGACTTTCTGTACCACTTCCAGTGTCTCAGACAAGAGAGGGGAAAAGGTGGAAGGGGGGCAAGAAGGTAGGAAGAGACACGAGCAGCTGCTCCATTCATCTGGGAACATGGCCGAGGTGCCTGTGATGGAGAGGGGCCTCAGCTCTCTTGCCCTCTCCCCCCACCTGGCAGGGGCGCAGTGGGTCTAGCCAGTGGAGCAGAGGTGTGACCCCTTCACTCCAACCCTTCCTCCTCTTGGATTAGCCTGGGGTGGCCTGCAGGGGCGTGGGGAGGGGAGGAGCCACCAGGATTAGAACTGCTGTGGCAGCAGGAAATAGGGATGTCCGGTCCCTACCTCCCACCTCCCAGGGCAGCTCCCGGTGGGCAGGGGCACAGAGTCAGAGGAAGCCCAGATCCCAGGGGAGCTGCTCATTTGTAAGTCACTCTGGGGGAAGGGCAGGATAAACAGATGTCACCGATAGGAAAAAACACGGCGAATGGAACAGGACAGAAGCCCTTTATGCCAGTGTCTCTTGGGATGGTGGGACCAGGGCTAAGGAGCCTCGGGGTGGAACTCACTTTTCTCTTCGCAGCTGCAGCAGCAGGCAGGACAGGGCCTCCGGGTGCTCTGTGGGTAAGAGTGCAGGCTGCTGGGAGGAACGGATGGGATGGGGCACCTTCCCCACCCCCAACCAACAGCCACTGGGAGAGCAGAAGCCAGCAGGAATCCCCCAGCTCCCTCCTAGTCCTGGAGCCTCCTGAGCCCTAGTCCAGGGCCAGGCTCAGTGGGCCTGCAGGCTCCTCTGCAGAGCCAAGGGACCTCCAGGGGCCTGTTCCCTGCGCCATGGCAGGAGGGAGCAGGGGCTCTGGCTCATCCTAGGAGTCTAAAGGCTCAGCTGTGGTCCAGCGGCACTGGGGTGTCCTCTCCCCACACTCCCAGCCTGTACCCCACTCACCCTTGTATTTGAGGTGCTGCAGAATGGGGATTATGGTCTCCAGGGGGATATTGTGGGCCAGGAAGAGCTGCCACGCACAATACTGCTCAAAGGTTTCCCAGTCCAGGCTCTGGACTGGAAGAGACAAGAGAAGCAAGCTGGGATGGTAATGGGTAGGAACAGTGACCCTCAATCTAGACCCTTCCCCCTTTCCACACAGCACGCATTTCCAAAGTCCTCATAGGACTTCAGTATTCCTGTCCGCCCTGAGGCTGCGGGCGATGGTTAGCCTTTCTATTTAATAGAACAAGAGACAGAGGCCCGCCAAAGACCACAGGGCGGGGTGTGTTCTACTCCTCAGCCCCCCAGCCCCAGAACCAGCTTTCCTGTTAGTGGAAAACACGCAGGCGGACCTCCGCCCCTCTCCTGGTCACTTACTGAGTATGTTGAGGACTGAGTCTTTTCGAAACATGACCAGGTTCCCCATCATCACATGGCAGACCAGCTCCTGGAGCTATGGAGGAGGAGGGGGAAGGCAGACCCATCAGCTCTAAGAGGCTGAGGCAGGGCACATGATGAAAGCTGTGGTCCCTGAAGGACAAAGGGGGCTGGCGACATAGCAACAGGTCTCAGCGGGACTCACAGCCAATTTGGGGCAAAAATCGTTATGGAAAACTACCCACAGCCTGATGGCAGAGGGAGAGAGGGTAACTCCACCTGCTTAGCCTGGGCCTGAGGAGGGAAGGACCCGAGGCTGGTGCTGGGCCTTGGTGTGGGCAGGCAAAGGCAAAGGAAGGACTCTTGAGTGTGAACTGAGTGGAAAGGAGAGAAATGGGACCCAGTCCAGGTGTGAGATGACTAAAGCAAAAATACAACACGTTGGGGCCCTAAGCATGGTGGAAAGGTCACGTAGAAAGGGTCCTATCATTTGTATTCTGAGCCAAGGGGAAGACTAGTTGAAAGCTAAAAACCATCCCCTCAGGCTTTCCTGTGGAAACAGGAATGTCCAAAGAATATGCAGAATAAAGCCAACTCCAGAGATGGACACAGTGGCTGCACATCTGTAATACCAATACTTGGGAGGTTGAGACAGGAGGACTGCAGGTTTGAAACCAGCCTCAGAGAGACCCCATCTCAAAATAAAAAATAAAAAGGGCATACCCAGCTTCAATTCCCAGAACATAACAAACAAACCCCCTAAAACACCAAAACTAAAGGTGACAGGCAACTGCAGACAGGATTGACCTGACCCCAGCTTTCTCCCCAGCCCTCCTGGCCTCAAGTACAGGAACTGTACCCCAGGGGCACCGTGCCTGTGCAGCACGGACTCCTGTCTGCAGGCCTGGGGAGAAAGCGGAGTCCCTGACTTCCCAGTCCCACCTCCCGGGCCTCTCTGGGCCGTCAGAGCTCGCTGTTCACCTGCGCAGAGTCGATTACAGCCACAATCATGTTCAGCAGCTCCCCGCTCCTCAGGGTTTCGTCTGGAAACTAGATGGAAAAGGGAGGAACTAAGACAGGCCCAGGGTGGACCCCTCGGCCTTCACCCCACGACCATTCACCTCCTGTGACAGCGCAGGATCGGCAGCACCGGTCCTAACAAATCCCTAAACAGAGGCCCGACAGCTGTGAGGCTGAGGGTCTAAGCTTTGAGGACTCCACACTGTGCCAGGTGCGCACCATGAGGGGGTGTGAGGCGAGGAATGGGCGGCAAGGAGAGATGACAGGGCCGGACGTGATGTGTGTGCGAGGTCTGTGTGGGAGTGGCAATAAGAAAACATTTACACCCCTGGCAGCAAAGAAATCCAATCTATGCAGACTAATGATGTCCATCATTAATCTGTCTATGCAGATTTTCAGCCAAAGAGAAAGTAGAGAGAGTGTGTGTCTGGGGGAGTGTGGGGTAGGCAGGACCCCATCTGGACAGGGATGGGGCAGGCAGGGGGGGACCTGTGTGTGGCACCTGTGCCTCCGCCCTCCAGAGCCTGGCTGGGATCCCAGTTCCTCCGGTCATGCCCACACCCTGGGTCTTCATTTCCCTCTTCCTGGGAACTTTCAGCAATAGGAGGAAGAGCTAATACCTCCTCCTCCATCCCAGTTCCGAGAGAAGATGGCAAATGAACCAGGGGAAATGAAAGTGAGTATCTTTGGGAACCAGTAGAGAGACCCAAGTGTGAGCCACGGGAGGGCAAGGAGAGGCTGGAATACAAAAACACAGGTTTACAGAGTCTGTTCTGGATCCAGACAATGGGGCTGAAGCTGAGAAACCGAGGATATAGGTCCAGACCCCAACTCACATCATAGTTAAACCAAAGGATAGGAATTTTGGGAGCTTCAGAAATTTCCAACCTTTAATTAAAAGAAGAGGAAGGAAGGGCCAGCTGTGGTGTGGGGAGCAATGGCCCCTGAGGTCCGTGGTGGTTGTGTGTGATGCTCAGGGTGTACATAGAGGCGGGCCTGTCCTGTGAGCCCCGCCGTGCCCCACACCCCCAAGATGGAGCACTGACCTCGGTGTAGATGGAGGGCGTGAGGTGGCACAGCAGCCGCACATCGTCCTCCTGGCAAGCCTTCATGTCCATCATCAGGCAGGTGTGCAGATCACCCAGCTGGGTGGCCTGGGCAAATGACTCGTACAGGTTCATCTTCCCTGCAGCGGCTTTGCTACAAGACCAGGTGGGCCTGCGTCAGCAGCCTGACCCCAGCCTCAGAGCTTCACGTTCTGAGTAGGCTCCTATGTGCAATGCCTTCCTCCGCCCTGCATGTCCTGTGCTCGTTTGTCCCAGGTCCCTCCCTGCCTTTCCTAAGGGCCTGATGTTCTAAGAATCAGGAGACGCTCTTCTTTCTCCCCATGCCTCCCCAGTGCTCCCGACAGGGCTCAGTAGAGTGAAGCTACCGACTGCTGACTGTGAGGAGCAGAGCGAGCCCAGGTCAGGCTGGGCAAGTGATATTTGCATAACTTTGTGAATAGACTAAGAACCACTAAACTGTACTTTTTTTTTTTTTTGCGGTACTGGGGATTGAACCCAGGTTCTACCTCCAAGCTACACCCTCAGCCCTATTTTTTATTCTTTATTTTGAAACAGAGTTTCACTAAGTTGCAGAGGGCCTCACTAAGTAGCTGAGGTGGCCGCGAACCTGCGATCCTCCGGTCTCAGCCTCCCAAGTACTGGGATTACAAGCTTGCGCCACCACGCCCGGCTAACTATACACTTTATTTTTTTATTTATTTATTTATTTTTTGCAGTACCGGGGATTGAACGCAGGGGCGGTCTATCTCCGCGCTACGCCCCCGGCCCTATTTTTTATACTTTATCTTGAAACCGGGTCTCACAAAGTTGCGGAGGCCTCACTAAGTAGAGAGAGAGAGAGAGAGAGAGATTGAGAGCTGAGGCTGGCCGCGAACCCGGATCCTCTGGTCTCCGCCTCCCAAAGTACTGGGATTACAAGCGTGCGCCACCACACCCGGCAACTATACACTTTAAAAGGGTGAATTTTATGGTATGTGAATTATACTTCAATAAAGCTATTATTTACAAAAACAAACACTCAGCATGCAGAAGGCCCTGGGTTCGACCCCAGCACCAAAATAGACACAAGGCACTGGTGATGCCAGCCACTGGCAAGCGAGCGTGTGCAGGAGGAGAGGCTGGCCCTCTAGGATGCTTCTACACCTTTTAAAGCATGGGACCACGCTCACCTGGCCCTCAGGTAGTAGAGCAGGTGGTAGCCAATCTTGGGCTGCTTCTGGTAGAGCTCGGAGAGGAGGTCCAGGAGCAGAGAGAAGCTGCTGTTGTCCTCCTGCATCTGGCACAGGTTCCTGAGGGGCGGGGAGGCGTCACCCGGGGCAGGCTCTCCTCAGGAGCTTCGGGGGCGTGGGCTGTTTGCCCGCTGCACACCCCTCCTCTCTGGAGGGGAGGCCCAGTGACCCTGGAGAGGCCTATGTGTGCTGTTCGGGAACATGGAGGATGCTTACCTAAATATCAGGTAGAGAGGCTTCCCTACAGACTCCTCCAGGGACCTGCAAGGCGAGAGTTACACATGAGAGTCCACATCAGGGCCAGGGTGGCTGCAGGCAGGTGATATGGGGGATCAGACCAAGGCCGATACCAGCCTGCTCCCTTCTACTCGAAAGGCAAACTTCCTGCTGCCCCAGAAGCCTGGCGGCAGAGAAAACAGGTTCCTAACATGGAACCATGTGAGGTCACCACCACTGAAGATGAGAATCTGCCCCTCAGGGGAGCCCAGGCCAGGGCTGGAAGCCCAGCACAGGATGCCTGTCCACCACCCCAATACACATGGCATCCAGCAGGCAAAACTAAACCACTTCAATAAGTCAATACATGTGGGAATCAGAGGACCAAGTGAACAGGTTCGTTTTCTCAAGTCCACAGCAAGGTGCCTCCTGGACTTAGGCTCTAAGAGCACATTTTGGCTCTTGAGGCCCGGGGGGTCAGGGCAGATGAGCCTTACTCCTCGGTGACCTCCTCGGGCAACACCTCCCCTCGGAAGTGGGCCTTGAAGAGCTCCTGCAGACAGGAAGCAAGGACAGACAGCTGCTCCGAGTCAAAGTCTTCCTGGGTGGTAAGACAAGGGAGGGGAGGGGTATTACGACCCAGAGCCAAGCCTTCCTGCCCCCCCTGCCCCAGAGCCTCTGCCTCCACCTCCAGGATCAGAGGAGACTCATCTGTGGGAGGGGAAAGAGGGTCAGATTCCCAGGGAGACACGCGCAGGGAAGGCCTAAGCTGCGCAGGCTGGGCTGCTCCCTCCCTACGGGACTGGGTTCCTCCTCACCTCCAGGACTTGGTCCACGATTTCCTGCATGACTTCACACTGGGCCTCCGTATCACTGCAGTACAGAGTGAGAGGAAATCCCAGGGACATAAATGATAGCAGAGGGTAGGACACGCACCCAGAACAGCGTGCACAAGCACACTCACATGCACAGAGACAAAAACAAAGAAGCCCTGTGTAAAATCCTGGCTTGGGTGGGGGAAGCTTCAGGGCAGAATTTGCTGCTTTCTGGACAGAGGCCCAAAGCACAGGGAAATCTCCCAGCCATCCTGCTTCAGGTCTGAGGCTCTTCTCCCCAGAATCATAGGGAACAGGAAACTGAGGTGTCGAGACACAGGCCACGCCACTCCCAGCCCACACTCCCAACATAAGCTGCAACAACACCCCCAAGAACCTTCAACTACCTCTCCATCCACTCCACCTCGTTCCCCTCCAAGCCCCATCATCCTGCCACCCATTAGGCCGGAGGGAGAGGGACCTGGGCTGCACCCAGTAAGGGGGTGAGCAGGGTCTGACCCACCTCCCCTTCTGTAGCTGGAGCACTTTGTCCCTTAGGGACTCATCTAACTGGTCGAGGTAGGGTGTGATATCAACTGGCTCCTCCACAACTGTCTCCTTGATAGGGTGGAAGCGAAACTCTCTCTTCTTCCCTGAAGGGAGTGAGTAAGGAAAAAAGTCAGTCTGCCCAGATGCCAGCAACAGAGACAGTCCCCTGAACCATGTGTGCCGTCCTTATAACTCTCAGTATGCACCTGTTTACTCCACGCCGTTTGAGTGCCTGAATGTGCGCATGTCCTAGCTCTCACTCACAAATGGGCAGGAACTATTTTATATACCCTCATAAGTGCAAGGCTCTCCACCCTCGCGTCTCATCCAGGAACCCTGTTACCACAACTGATTTGTAGGGTGAAGGAAACAGATAGGAAGGTCACAGACAGGCTGCTCCTGTGCACCAGTCCTCGCGGACCTGCCACAACCCTGAGCCAGCCCTGGCCACCAGCCTCACCTTTGCTGTTGAGATCCTCCTCGTCGTCACTGAAGGCTGCCTCTGCATTGTCGTAGCAACTCTCATCCTTATCCGACATATGGTTGTCCATCTCCATGGAAACTGGCTCCTCAATTTTGACTTGGGAATAAAGAGAAAGGTACCTGATGGCCTCCAGTGTGCCCCACGTTCTAGGAAGGGGAGACTGGAGGCCAGTGGGAAAATATGGAGTTCATGAAAAACTAACTGGAAAAGTGACCCTGGAAGGACAAACCTCTCGTCCTCACAACCCTCTACAACCCGCAGGAAGATGTTGCCAGGAATAGGAATAGCACAGGACATGAATCTATGTTCAGCTCAGGATGAACAAGTGGAGTAAGACCAGAGACAGTCTCTTGTGCTCTTTAATCTAAAACCAAGTTGGGAAGTAGTGCTTGGCTTAATGCAAATTAAGCCTTATCCTAAAATGCAAAGAAGTGTGGGGAATGAAGCACAGAAATGGTAGTTGGGAATCAGAAGCAAGCTTTGAGACCCAATGTGACAACCTCTCAACAGGGGCCAGGGTGGAGGGCTAAGAAGAGAGGAGAGATAGGCAAAGTTAAAGCGAGATAAACACTCCATGTAAGCCTTCTTCTTATTGAGAAGAGGTTAATAAGAGAAAGAAATAAGAGCACAAGAAAAATGAGTGAAAAGTCAAGTAAGATTAGATCAAGAGAAAGAACCCAGAGCAACAACACAAAAAATGGATAAAAAGAAAGTGGGGAAGGAAGGCTGGATGGACTGTGTGAGGGAGAACCCCCAGGGCAGCGTCCTGCATGGGGCTTGGGTCTGCTAGATGCCCCATCCCTCTTCTTTTTGTGTGTGTGGTATTGGGGACTGAACCCAGGGACATTCTACCTCTGAACTACCTCTCAGCTCTATTTTATCTTTTGTTTTAAAACAAGGCCTCACTAAGTTGCTGAGGCTGGCTATGAACCTGCGATCCTCCTGTTTCAGCCTCCCAAGTACTGGGATGTGTGCCAGCCTCCCAAGTACAAGTGTGCGCCATCATGCCCGGCTCCTCCCGTCCCTCTTCTGACATAGGTGACTGAGGAAGAGAGCTTCCATACCTTCCACAGGCGGGGAGGGTGAGCTGCAGAACTCAGGAAACTTCTCCCTCAGCATGGCCCGCAGCTCTTTATCCAATTTAGGGTTGTCAAACAGGGGAGCCAAGTGTCTAACGAGGATCACAAATGAAGGCCGGTATCAGAGCTCCTCATTCTAACTCAACATGGAGATAAAGGTCTAAGCCTCATCAGTTTAACTGGGCATCCTCAGATCCTCCAAGGGGCCAATGGGGGGCAGGAAGGCATTTGAAGCCCTTTGCAATATGATGGCAAACAGGAATCCCTGTAAGAGTCAACGGTGTATATGCCCAGCAGTTGGAGGCCGAGCCGGTGCTATAAACCTGTCAAGGGAAAGGGTCAGCAGTGGTACAGCAGTATGTCGATGTGCTGACCCAGATGGGCTGGACCTAAGGAAACACGGGAGAACTCCCTGCCACTCCCCACACCCCCTACACATAAACTCCTTACGCCAAGACCCGTTTCTCCACGATGTGGTTGAGGGAGGAAAAGACACCCTGCCGCACGTGGCCCTCCAGGGGTGGATAGAAGTTGGGAATGATCTGGAAGGGGAGAGGAGAGAAGAATAAGCACAGGGCTCTCCATCCTGTGTTGGTTTGGTCAGGGGACACTGGGCGGCACAGTTGCAGGAAGGACCGGAGTGTGCCTGACCACTCCAGGCCGTGAAGATGGGGCACTCTTCCTGAAGCCAGCTGTTCCTCAAGGAGAACAGATTCCACCTTGAGTCATCATCCTGCGACTGAGAAACCCCATGGAAACAAATAATGACCCAAATGGAGACAGTGAGAACATGGGGGATAACGGGGGGACACTCATGCCCACTTCTGTTCTCATAGATGAGCTGCACCGGAAAGACCCAATCAGCGGGAGACGAGCAGTGATACTCCTGCTTCCGCTCACCCAGGGACAGGGAGGAGGGCTGTGGCACTTACACGACACATGAAGTCCAGGAGTGTGGCAGTGATGGCTGGATGGGGCTTCATGGAGTGATGCATTACCAGGATGGCTGGCTCTACAGTGTGGAATTAAAGGGCCCCCACATCAGACACTGTGTCCCTCTCCTCAAACAGGACATCAATATACACAAATGGTCCTGGGGAATACTATTTCCCCATTCCCACTGAGCAGATCCAAGTGCAGCCAGCCCCCCCAACTGCTCTTAGCCCTCATTTCCCTTCTTGTTTCCAGCATTCACCTTGGAGAAAGGCGGTAAGAGAGAAAACACAGGCCGTTTTCTCCTCTGCCCAGGCTCTCCCCACCCGGAGCCCAAGGATAAGGCTGTGGGGAGAAGGGGGTGGACTGACTGCTCAGCCTCATCAAAGCAATTTTCCTTCTAGGTCAAGGGAGAACTGATGAGGAACAACGGAACTGCTCCCAGATAAGCTAACTCCACTCCACACTGCCCTGGGATTTATGACGGCTGTCACCGGGACAAGGCAGTGGGGGCTGGGGATGGGAGCGTGGCGCTGCCTGGTCTTGGTCACATACCTATGTTCATAATGCTGTCCTTGTCTGGACTAAAGAACAGCCAGTCGTAAAACAAAGCCAGCTTGGCATTAGAGGCAGCAACATTTGACTGGAAAAGAGAGGGACAAAAAAAGAGGGCTCGTTTCATCAAACAGCTCCCTTCCCTTCAGAGGCCTGCCTGGCTACTCCTTCTATGAAATTCAGCTCCCAGAGAAACAGGGTAGAACCCCGCAGGGCAGAGGGGTACCCAGGTCTGTTATGTGTGAGCATGAGTAGCCTGGGGATGGGGACTGGCTGGGCTCTTCACAGGTCCAGTAGTACATACCCCTGGTCCCCACAGGGGAGAACACTTGGACTTAGGAGTCCATTGATCACCTCTGAGTTGAGGCCGCTCTCAGGCTAGCACCTGTGCTGCCCCTGCTGGGCTCTCCAGGCACAGTCCTGAAGAAGAGACCCCCTAGGAAGAGTCTACTGTCACGTTTGAATCAGCACATTCCAAGGACCCAGTCAGAGGGGGGAGGGGAACCCTGTCGGAAGAGGTCAGGGGGCAGCTAGATGCCAGAGAATGGACAGTTTCCTACCCCAGGCACAGGGAGGAAATGCTAGGAAGGAAACGGCTCCTTTATGGATTCACTACACTTGGAGAAGGGAAGGATCCAAAGTTGATGCCAAAAGGTACTGAGGTGAGACAAAACAAGCAGGCCCTGATTGCTTGACTTTTTTTTTTTTGGTCATTTTGGTAAAGGGGATGGAACTCAGGGAGTTGTGCATTACCACTGAGCTACATCCCAGCTCAAGCACTGACTTTGAAAAAGGAACAAATCAGAGAAATAACTGTATGTGGTTTCTAGAAGCTAAAAGGAAAAAGGCAGGCATGCCCAAGAAATCCAGGCTTTTGGGGTTGGCAGCGAAGAGCTAGATGAGCCTATTCAATCGCATGCCCAGATGAGAAATGAGTGTAAATAAATTTCTTGAAACACAAAGGGAAGCGAGACAGAAGCCTGAGACATCAGGAGGACCGCAGTGAACGAAGGGCCCTTAGGGGTCACACGGCTTGGAGAGTCAGGAAGAAGCACAGAAATACGGGAACATGATGGGACAGGTGCCCTTCTCCACCCCACATCCTCTACCCTGTGGACCAGCCTCCTACCGTGCACGTCGTCAGGAGCCAGCCAATGATGGCCCACCGCGGCAAGATATCCGAACTCAGAACTTCATTAGAAGGGTGGACTACCCCACAGATGTAGCGAATGAGGTCACAGCGCAGAGACTGACTGTCTGGGGTTGACAGGTATTGGCGCTGGAACCAATCTTGGTATCGCTTTTGTTGGCCAAACCGTACCTGGGGAAGGGGAAAGTTGGAAAAGAAACTTGGAAGGGAGGGTGGGAATCCCTGAGCAGAGGAAAACCAGCACCATTCAACTCTAGGCTTGACCTTGACCTCATTCTTATTATTATTTGACCTCCACATCTCATTATTATTTGTGTGTGTGTGTGGGGGGGGTACTGGGGATTAGACCCAGGGTCATTCTACCTCTGACTACACCTCCAGTCCTATTTTATTTTTTATTTTAAAACAGGGTCTCACAGTTGGGCATGTTGGTGTGTGCTTGTAATCCCAGTACTTGGGAGACTGAGATGGGAGGATCACAGGTTTGTGGTCAGCCTCAGAAACTTAGTGAGGTCCTCTGCAACTTAGTGAGACCCTATTCTTTTCCTGAGAACTCAGGGTTTCCTTGGAAGAACCGTGGGCAGAACAAACATTCTCATTCTACCCTTTTAGAGCACAGTTCACGCTTGTAAATCATATTTATATACAATTATTGGTATAATGACTGCTTTAGATAGACCAAAAGATTCACAAGAGCTGGAACTGCATCTCTTCTTCAACGTTGTACCCCCAATCCTTAGGACCATGCACGATGGGCAGGCAGAGAATAAACAGAGGAAAGAAGTCAGCAGCCAAGTGGGCAAGGGGCACCTGCTTAGCTACCACTCCAGGGGTCAGTACTCAGTGGTCACAGATCTGCAGACGGAAGCAAGGAGTCCACCTAGTGCCTACAGCTCCTCCTGCTGCAGTAGGTCAGCTCACCCGGGATGTCATGAAGAGGAGCTTCGTCTCCATGTCTGGGGTTAGACGACAAGCTAGGAACTTTCTGGATGTTCTTGACTGAAGAAGCTGTAAGATACCTGAACCAAGTGTGGAAGGGAAGAGAAGGAGAGAAGCCTGAGGACCAGAGGTACGGGAGGCCGCTGGGGGACCTGCGCTAGGTACCGACGGCCAGGGGTCTTGCTTATGGGGCAATTCCGAGACGAGACCAAGGAAGGTGAAACATAGGTACATGTGGGGATCCCAACCAGCACCTGTGTGTTCTGCCCCAACCACCCACAACCCAGCTACATCCATTCCCTCCTGCTAGCCTTCCACAGGCCCCTGCCCTCACTGCTGCAGTTGGTGGCAGGTGGGAATTAAAGGGAAAATACAGGAAACCCCAGCCTGCCTTCCTGCCCCTGATGGTCCCACCCTAAGATCCTGGGATGGGTGTGATGCTGTGGCATAACCACAGGCTTGGAGTCAGAAGGACCTGGATCAAATCCTGCCTCTGTCACTTATGAGCTATGTGGCCTTGAGCAAATCACTTAATTTCTTTGAACTTCAGTTTCTGTATCTGTGAGTGTAGGAAGTGAAATACCCATCTTATAGGGTGACCTAAGGATTAAGTAATTTAGCATATGTGTGCCCAATACAGAGGAGGCACTCAGAGTAACTCAACGCATATTCAATGTAAAAGTAAGTAGTACAGTATCAGGCAGCACCAGAAACTTCCCCTCTTCTTTCCTCACTTTTCAAGTGTATGTGTGTGTGTGTGTGTGTGTGTGTGTGTGTGTGTGCGTGTCTTGAGGTGGGGAGGGGAGCAAATGTGTAGTTACTGTTCAGACCATAGCAGGACCCTGGGAAAGGGACATGACAAGGACCTTGTCAGGGGGAGGCACACAGACTCTGTCCCCAAAGACGATTTTGGACAAGCTAGATCCTTGGAATTAGAGACCAGACTGCTCCTGGGGAGGGGCCATTTCTTACAGGACTAACTCCAGCCCCTCTGCTGACTCCCTGCCAGACTCAGTGAGGCAGGCTGGTCTTGTGCTCACCTCCTGAATCAAGGCACTGCCAGGAGGGGAGGAAGGACATAGCACTCTGTCTCCCTCTTCTCTTGTTTCTTTTTTTTTTTTTTTGTGGTATTGGGGATTGAACCCAGGGTTCAATCTACCTCTGGGCTACACCCCCAGCCCTATTTTACATTCTTTATTTTGAAACAGGGTCTCACTAGGTTGATAAAAGTCTTACTACTTGCTGAGGTTGTCCTCGAACCTGTGATCCTCCTGTCTCAGCCTCCCAATACTGGGAGGATTACAAGCATGTGCCACCACACCTGGCTTTATTTTGAAACAGAATCTCACTAAGTTGCTGAGGGCCTCACTAATTTGCTGAGGCTGGCCTTAGACCTGCCATCCTCCTGTCTCAGCCTCCCAAGTACTGGGATTATAAGCGTGCACCACCACACCCAGCTTTGCTCTTTTCTTAGGAGTATGACAGCTGGAGTTTGCCACGCAGGGGCTGTCCAGAAACCACCTGAGTTGTCCTGTGCCTCTGCCATTCCCATATCCAGCAGTACCTGGCAAAACTGCCTTGTCCCAAGCTTCCTCTATCTGACTGCCAAAGGCTCTCCCACCCACTAACCTTTGCCCTCTCGATCAGGCAGGACATATACGCTGACCTGCCACCTCTCAAGGACAGGACGCCCAGGCATTTACTTACCTGTAAACTGAGGACTCAAGGCCTGAGGGTTATGAATAATGTCTTTCCAAAGCAGTTCAAATTCTGGTATCCTAGCAACGTTCTGAAGTAGTCTCACAAGGTCCCGGCCAATCATCAAACATTCCATGAACTTGAAGTGGGGAGGAGGAAGGAGGGGACAGGAAAGGGAACAAAAACATGGCCTGTTTACCTTCTGAAGGGAGGACAAAGGAACAACATGTTCTAGGGAGGGAAGGAAAGAGGGTCGAAGGGACTATATGGTTTCCTCTGGCGGGGGGGATGGCTCCTAGCTGTTTAGGGAAGCAAGCTGGAAGCTGGGGACTCTACCAGGGATGAGAAGTCACTGAGGAGTGATGGAGCGCTGCTGGCTGTCACAGTCATCCACTCTCCTCTCCACCTAGACCTGTTTCTACCTAGTGCAAGGGATGCTAAGATCCCAAAAGGACAGGACTGGCAAATGGAGCCCTGTGGATACCCTACCCCAAAACTCACTTCGTCTAACGGGACATTCTGTGGTAATGGAAATGATCTCTACCTGTGCAGTCCAAACAATTCCATCAGCAACACATGCCTAATGCAACTAAGGAACTAAATTCTAAAGTTTTACTTCATATTAATTTTAATTTAAATCACCAGATGTGGCCAATGGCTACCATATTAACAGATCTCTCTTGGGATACCTGATAATTCATAATCCCAACTGACCATGGCAATCACTCAGGTGGGTAGGTGGGGGAAGACCTAACAGCGGACACACATGAACAGCTTGCGTCTGCTGTACAACCGTGACCTTGAAACTGACCAAGAAAATCCCAGGATGCCGACTTAACAGGCAGCTTTTCTAGGAATCGGGACTACTCCACACTGATTCCCCCTCCCTTCTACCTTCATCTAAAGATGATGAAAAATACCAGATCTTGGACTGCCTCCATCTCTAACACGGCATCTCTGGCCCAGGTACACAATACCTGGGATAGGGGAATCCCATGCTGGGATACTGACTTCATCCTACTCCCTCACCCGTTCCCGAAGCAGCGAGATGCAGAAGTCCACTTCCTTCTGCCGCAGGGCCTGGAGCTGGGCAGTCCCATGGTGGTCGACGATGAGGCGGAGGTATGTATAAACAGCCATGGCGATGAGGATGCTGCTCTTCAGTACCCATTCCCTGCAGGGAGAGAGGACACTGCCCCTGTCTAGCCTATTCATCTCCCTAATTCACCCGCCTGAACTTGGTTCCAGCACCTCACAAATATTTATCAGACACGAGCAGTAGGTTCTTCGGGTTTCTGCTTGCTTTGCTCAGGCTGTTACTAATCTATCTTAAAACTATCAATTAGCTAGCAAAAGGAAAACTTATGAATTTTCTCTATTAGGTGCCAAATAGGTATTAAATGAAAGCAGTCTTTTCTTACCATGTAACTACTTACGTAGTATCCAATAAAATAGCTTACATTAAAATAATTTTGTAGCCGGGCGTGGTAGCACATGCTTGTAATCCCAGTACTTGGGAGGCTGAGACAGGAGGATCCGAGTTTGCACCAGCCTCAGCTACTTAGTGAGGGCCTCCGCAACTTAGTGAGATCTTGTTTCAAAATAAAGAACAAGCTGGGCGTGGTGGCACACGCTTGTAATCCCAGTACTTGGGAGGCTGACACAGGAGGATCTGGGTTCGTGGCCAGCCTCAGCTACTAAGTGAGGCCCTCTGCAACTTTGTGAGATCTGGTTTCAAAATAAAGGATAAAAAATAGGGCTGGGGGTGTAGCTCGGAGGTAGAATGCTCCTGGGTTCAATCCCCGGTACCGCAAAAAACAAAACAAAACAAAAGAACAACAACAACAAAAAAAATAGGGCTGGGGGTGTAGCCCGGAGGTAGACTGCCCCTGGGTTCAATCCCTGGTACCGCAAAAAAAAAAAAAAAAAAAAAAAAAAGTTCATTGACTCATTTCTTCAAACATTTGCTGAGAGCCCATTATGTGCCAAGTAATGTGTAAGGTAGTAGGGAGAGAGAAGCTTTAACTTCTCTCCTTCTTACACCTAGGGAAAAGTTTTTTGTCCCCCCCCCACCCCATTCTGGGAATTGAACACAGGGTGTCTACCACTGAGCTACAGCTCTAGCCCTTTTTATTTCATTTTTTATTTTGAGATAGGGTCTTGCTAAGTTGCCCAGGCTAGTCTCTAACTTGCGATTTTCCTGCCTCAGCCTTCCAAGTTGCTGGGATTAGAGATGTGCACCATTGTGCTCAGCTGGGGAAATTCTTTCTAAGTCAGTAGTTCTTTTTTTTGGTACTGGGAAGTGAGTCCAGAGGCATTCTACTTCTGAGATACACTCCTATCCCTATTTTTTTAGTTTGAAACAGGGTCTCACTAAGTTGTGGAGGGCTTCGCTAAGTTGCTGAGGTTGGTCTTCAACCTGCAATCCTCCTGTTTCAGCCTCTGCACTGGGATTACAGGCGTGCGCCAACACGCCTGGCTGTCAATAGTTCTTAAGTGTGGTGCAAGCACCTCTGGGGATTCCCAAGACCCTTCCAGGACTTGGTGTTCTTAGAACACACCGTGCTATCAGGCTTGTCATTAGCAATCCACCATGCCACAAACCTTTCCCTGGCTTTCTCTCTAGCCAGACCCCACCCTCAGACAATGAGTCACCTGCCCTAAATCACAATCTGACAACAAGAACCTGCTTGGTAAAGCCCATTTTCTAAGGGGGAGGGGGTTTAGAATTTCCCTGGGGAAAATGGGGTCGTGAAAGAATTATTTGTTCCTTGCTGCTTTAAAAGGGATAGAGAGAAAGACACAGTGGGTAGATTCCTAAATCTCTAATGCTGTCTCCAAGTGCCAAAATTGGGGAGCAGTCTCCCCCAAGCAAATAGTCTGTAATGACTTTGGCACCCCTGCTGGAAGACAGGGAACTGGAGGAAAAAGACAGGGAGTTTAATTAATCTAACCAGGCAACATCCTGATTCCGGAAAAGTGCTCAAGCCACCTAATTAGAAGACTCTGGCCTTTTCCTTTCACAGAATGAAAACATGGCCAAGGACATGAGGGCGGCCCCTCCCCTACCTACTACCTTTTACCCCCACAGCTCTAAACACTTGGAAACTAGAGAGGAGAGGTATGGAGAGGAAACGGTTTAAACTTTGAGATACTTGCTTTCATCAAAAGATGGAGTTTCTGGAGGGCAGGGAAAGGGGAGGCAGCTATCTGGCTGTTACTTGACTCCTGTATGGGAAATCCAGCTCTAAGGTATGGGGACAAGAGAGATCTGGCACCAGGAACAAAATGAGAAAGATCACTTTTGGAAGATTGCTAACAGAGGTGATGGACATAACTGAATCCTAGAATGACATAATGAAGAGAAGGAAAGATGAAAGTGTGGTCCTCTCCATCTCTCTCTCTCTCTCTCTCTCTCTCTCTCTCTCTACTTAGTGAGGCCCTCCGCAACTTCATGAGACCTGGTTTCAAAATAAAGTATAAAAAAATAGGGCCGGGGGCGTAGCGCGGAGGTAGAACGCCCCTGGGTTCAATCCCCGGTACCGCAAAAAAAAAAAAAAAAAAAAGAAAGTGTGGTCCTCTACCCCAGGACAGCAGAGAAACACAGACCTAAGAGAAGCAGAAACCTAGGCTCTCCAGTGGGGCGCTGTTCCCAGGCCCAGCGCAAGCTGCACATGGGCGCCTAGAGCACTAGATGGCACTGCGCATCAGGCCTCGTGGCTCTCAAAGCACACAGCCCACGGCCATCTCTCAAAAGTGTAAATTAGGGGAGCATGTCCACTCTTCTAAACCAGACAATATGGACACTATTAGTGCTCCCAAAAATCTGACTACTATGATGTCCTTACCTGAAATTAAGCAATAGAGAGATTGGGGACACAGGACCAAGGGGAAAGGTCTAAACCCCAAACAAATTCAGACATGGAACAACCCTCATAAAATTTCTACTCCTTTAGTTTGATGGGGGAGAGAAACAATGAGCCTGAAAGCCAGATATGCTCACCTGCTTGTGTGCTCGCCACCACTGGAGCCTCCAAGCCTACATATCAAGATCAGGATCTTCACGACCTCTTGCTCCCCGCCCCCCGCCCCCTTCAAAACCATGTGTGGGACTGAGAGGTTTGGAAGGGAGAAGAGGTACCTGCCAGGCCTGGGTGGTTGGCTGGCCCCACTCTGCTGAGCTCATTCTCCCCCTACCTCCCCCCAAAGAGAAACATTCCAAGGAGGTCTGGATCAAAAATAAACCCTTATCAGATTAAACTGGTTTTTTTCTGGGCTCTGAGATATTTTAGCAAGGCCCTTCTTTTCCCACTCCTTCATCCCTTGGGCCATACTCTGGTATTAATTCCTTCACTTGCCACACTCTTCACTTGCCAACACTCTTGCCTCCCACCCTGTCCCCTGTAAGGTGTTGTCGGAACACACAATCCTCTCCCCCCACTTCCCATACTCAGACCCCTCTTGGCCACTATCTGGCTCTTGCCGCACCCTTCATGGTAGACTCTACCTCTGCTCCGTCAGGATATCCAGGACACTTTCTGCCAACCAGATATTTTTGGCTGTAACATCTCCACCTGATTTCAAAAGGGAGGAAAAAGAATCAGATACCGTAGTTCTGATTAGCAACTCAACTAATCCATCGCTTCACTCATCCTGCTGGTACACCCACCACTGCTGTCCTGACCGCTAGGACAGACTGGCAGGCTTTAAGTTTCCCCCTTTGCCTTCAGAGAGGAGAGAAGGGAATATTCTGGATTTTTGTAGAAACTAGAACTGCTACTTTTCCATAGACTAGGAATTAGAGTGGGAACACTTTGGCCCTTGAAAAGGAGAAGCTGGGCATGGTGGTGCATGCCTGTAATCCCGATACTTGGAAGGCTGAGACAGGAGGATCGCAGGTTTGAGGACAGCTTCAGCAAGTAGCCATACTCTCATCAACCTAGTGAAACCCTATTTCCAAATAAAAACCAAAATAGGGCTGGGGTGTAGCTCGGAGGTAGAATGTCCCTGAGTTCAAGCCCCAGTGCCACAAAAACAAAACAAAAGTAATGTACGAGACAAGAGAGACAAGATGAAGTCTCAAATAGGGCCTGAGAGGTACAGGTGGCTGGCCACTGCATAGCCCAGCATCTGAGTGTCCGAGTCTTGTGCACAGGCCTGACAGGCCGGGGCTTCTTGTTTTCAGGTATCAGTCTTCAGTTCCTGCAACAGAACTTCCTGGGGCAGAACCAACTGGCAGCAACACCAGCCCAAAGTCTTGGGATGAAAAGTGGGGGCTGGGAGTGCCAAACAGGGAAGAAAGTGCCAGGAGAGAATAAAAACAGCCAGCACAACAATGCTGCATCTTGCTCCAGGTCCCAATTTAAGAATTCAGTGTTCACATAGGCACATATCACACAGTTCAAGGTTCATACACATCAAAACAGGGGCATCAGCCGGGCGTGGTGACAGTAATTCCAGTACTTGGGAGGCTGAGACTAGAGGATCCCAGAATTGAGATCAGCCTCAGCAACTTAGTGAGACTCTCAGCAACCTAGCAAGACTCCATTTCAAAACAAAAAAATAAAATTGGGCTGGGAGTGCAGATGGGAGATTTGAATCCCCTGGGTTCAATCCCCAGTACAAACAAACCAACAACAGGGGCATAAGTATTATATAAAATCCTAAGGAGAGCCAGGCTTGGTGGCGCACACCTGTAATTCCAGTACTTGGGAGGCTGAGACAGGAGGATCACAGGTTCAAGGATAGCCTCAGCAAGTAGCGAGACTCTCATCAACCTAGCAACACTCTGTCTCAAAATAAAAATAAAGCCGGGCGTGGTGGCGCACGCTTGTAATCCCAGTACTTTGGGAGGCGGAGACCAGAGGATCCGGGTTCGCAGCCAGCCTCAGCTCTCTCTCTCTCT
>PVJS01024148.1:0-28936 GCA_004027185.1 Glis glis
AAAGATACATATTATAATCTAGAGCAACAACTAATGAATTGAAAAGATGTGTTAAAAATATTGATACAGGATTTATAATGATATACTGAAAAATATTTACTTAACACAAAAGAAAATAGGAAAGGAAGAAAAGAGGAACAAAATAGATATGAAACAATTTTTAAAAACTCAGAGAAATTGCAAAGTTAAAACCTATAGTATAAATAACTTTATTAATGTGAATTGACTAAACACACAAAATAAAAGGTAGAGACTGTCAAACTGTATTTAAAAGCAAGATAATACTTTGCTGCCTAAAAGAGATACATTAGATAGAAAGACACAAATAGTTTGAAAAAAAGAGGATAGAAAACAAGATATGTTCAGTCATCAGGCATAAGAAAGCTGAAGTTATTATATTTGTGTAAAACAAACTTCTGGCCAAGTAATATTCCTACAGAAAACACAAAACATTTCATAAGCTTAAAAAGGCCAATCCAAGAAGAAGATGCAACAATTAGTAATGTTTATCTAATTACAGAGCTCCCCAAACTATGCAGAACTGAAAGGAGAAATAGTAAAATTTAAAACCATAGAAGATTTCAATACTCCTCTCTCAGTAGCTGACAGAAACTAGACAGAAAATCATGAAACTCTAAAGGACTTGAACACTATCAATCAACTCGTTGGCAAGTATTAAGGACATCACACAACGTAACACACAATCTTTACAAGCCTATGTGGAACATTGACCAATATAGACCATAGGCCATACAGGGATTCCTAATAAATGTGAAAGCACTGAAGTCATGCCAAATTTGTTCTCTAATAACAAAAAAATTACGCTTAAATTAAGAACAGAGACATGTGGAAACTTCCCCAAATATTTGGAAACTAAAGCACATAGTTGTAAATAACTCATTGGCCTAAAAAGAAATCAAAAGAATTAAAAGGTATTTTGAGATGAATGATAATGAACACATCATGTATCAAATTTTGTGGAATGAAATTAAGTGCTTAAAGAGAAATTTATAGCATTCAATTCTCATAGTAAAACAGATGAAAGAGCTGGGATCAATATAAGTTTCCAACTTAAGAAGTTAAAAAAGAGGCTGAAATTAAACTCTAGCTAAATAGAATGAAAGAAAACAAACAAAAAGAGTAGAAGTCAATACAATAGAAAAAGTAGAGCAATAAAGAAAATAAGTGAAACAAGGAGGTATTTTTTGAAATATTTGATAAAATTAATGAACCTAGCTAGTGTTATCAATAAAAAAGAGAAAAAACACAAATTATCACGATAGGAATGAAGAAGTTCCGTAGATATTATAAGGTTGAAAAAGGAAGGTTATGAAAAACCTCCCACTGACAAATTTAATACTCAGATGAAATGGACATGTTCCGCGGAAACTTCTGCCAAAGTCTGATTCGAGAAGAAACAGAAAGTCTGACTAGCCCTATGTCAGTTAGAAACTTGAATTCATAATTGAAATTCTTTCTGCAAAAGACATTCTGGGCCTAGATGGCTTGACTAATAAATTCTATCAAACATTTTAAAATAAAATATCAAGCCTACACAAATTCTACCAGAAAATAGAGGAAAAGGGAACACATCTTAACTCATTTTATCTGAGGCCAATGCTAGCCCAATACAAAAATCAGAAAAAAAAAAGAAAAAGAGCAGAAACAGGACCAGTAAACTGCAGACCAATATTCCTCATAAGCAGAGCTGTAAAAATTCTTAACATATTAGCAAATTAAATACAGCATGAAACAAGGAATATAAGGGGAATAAAATATTTGCATTTAAGGTGGAACATGAAAGTCGAAACGTTTTTTCAAATAATGAGGAAGGAAAATGAAAAGTGCCGCCTTAAAATCAGATAGACAGATTGGCCTTCCGTTTCCACTTGCTTTGCTCCTCTGGAAGGTCACTAAATCTAAACGAATGTATTGCCAAACAGAATTGAGAGAACTTGGATTCTGAGGCCAAAGGAGGAAATGAAATGCTTCTGGAGGTCTCAATCTCCAAGAATAGAAGGATGATAATTCCACAACGAGAGAGGGAAGCAAGTGTGGGCATTCATGTCTAGAAAAAGGATCAGTAGGGCATTTTTGACATTAAATTGCAATGAGCCAATTCTCCCTTTCTAGGGATAGTATTCTCAGCACCCACTGGAACTTTCTGCTCTTGAGGGAAGTCATCTAATGAATCTTAGATTTATTTTTATATTAATTAATCAATTCATTTATTTTTACAAAACTGGGGATTGAACCCAGGGCCATTCTACCTCTGAGTTACACCCCCAGCCCTATTTTTTATTCTTTATTTTGAAACAGGGTCTCACTAAGTTGTGGAGGGCCTCACTAAGTAGCTGAGGCTGGCCGCGAACACGGATCCTCCTGTCTCAGCCTCCTAAGTACCGGGATTACAAACCTGCACCACCAGGCCCAACTGAATTTTAGATTAAATGACTCATCTGTATTTGGGACAGAAAAAAAAAATAAGGGTGGTGTGTGTGTTTGAAAAAGAGAGATTCCCCAGATCCTTCAATATCACAGAACTGATGTTTACAATGAGGGTGAAGACTTTACCTGTGCAAACACGACTACTACTGTTATTATTCAAATAACACGTACCCTTTTTGCATATATTATTTGCTTAAGTTAGGCTGCTATCATGTTTAGGGCTTGCTTTTCCTACAGCCAAAAGCAGCCTCTGTGCATCCTGAGGACACAGGGAGCATCATCTGTTCTCATCAAAGAAGATTGTCCTTCTCCTTCCTCGTCCCCTCACTCTAGAACTAACTACTGTTTGAAATATGTTGGGCCAGGTATAGGCAAACCTGTTTATGAATTAGAAAGATAGGATCAGACAAATTTATTATTAAAGACATCTGTACACAAAACAGGGGATTAAACATTTGTAAAAAAAAAAAATCTCCCACAGTACAAGGCAATATGTGGGAATAACATGACATTGGTGCTAAATCTTGTCAGGGTTGATAGGAGTGAAGCCACTTCTTGTTTCTAACTGGGATACACAGAAGATTTCATGGAGAAAGTGACATTCAGTTGGCTCTTTGTGTGTGTGTTGGGGGGCAGGGTACTGGGAATTTAACCCAGGGGCATTCTATCTCCCGAGCTACATCCCCAGCCCTATTTTATTGTTTATTTTGAAACAATCTTGCTAAATTGCTGAGATCCTCCTGTCTCAGCCTCCCAAGTACTGGGATTACAGGCATGTATTCCCAACCATGCCCAGCTTTTTCTTTTCTTCTCTCTCTCTCTCTTTTTTTTTTTTTTGCACCATACAAGTACTGGGGGTTGAACCCCAGGGGCGCTCTACCACTGAGCTATATCCCTAGCCCTTTTATTTTTTTATTTTGAGACAGGGTATTGCTAAATTGCCCAGGCTGGAACTTCCAATCCCCCTACCTCAACCCCCTGAGTATCTGGGATTACAGGGGTGCAAAAATGCGCCTGGTTTAAATTGACACTTAAAAACATGATTCTTCATGCCTGATCTCCTCTGAAAATCCCCTCCCCCCTTTTCTGCTTTTTTCCTTAAAGCATCTCCCATTCCTTCAGGTACAGGCTTCCTCATGGTCTTTCTGCTTCATCAAAATGTGGATAGGAGCCGGATGTGGTGGGACACACCTGTCATTCTGTTACTTCAAAGACTGAGACAGGAGCATCTCAGGTTCAAGGCTAGCCCTAGCAACTAAGTGAGGCCCTCAGCAACTCCGTGAGACTCTGATTCAAAAATAAAAAATAAAAGAAATAGGGCTGGGTGTGTGGCTCAGTGGGTTCCATCTCCAATACCAAAAAATAAAATGTGTTAAAGGTCCCACTAAAAACTTAGGAAAGCTGTAACTAAGTGCAAAAACTTGAAGTGTTAACTGCCATGTTCTTCGTTGCTTAGTTGTAACATAAAAAATAGAGAACAAAATGAAGACATAGCTAGGGGTGGAATTTCAGGAATTTACAATAGTAATAAAGGTAATTTTTAGGGGAAGGCCCTTGTTAGCAGCTGGGAAATCAGCTCCTCTTGGGGATTTTAAGTGATCAGTCATTGGCAGCAACATTCCAATAGTAAGAATCAGAAAAATATTATAATGGCAACTGGAGCGTGGCCTTTTTGGAGGTCATCTGTAAAAAGGTCAAAAGAATGAAGCACCTTATTATCGTGCAACATAACAATGAGGACAGAATCCAAAAAAATTAGGGGTATGGGAGAAAAACAAGAAAAAAAGATTGGATGGGGCTTTCCTTGGATTGTGTCTGGGGGGAACATTAGTCAAAGAAAAACACTATTTATGGACCTCCAAGGTGTACAGAAATGTCAATCATGGGTATTTGATATTCGAACCCGAATATTAAATTGGAAGCCCTACAGCACCCGTGCCATTGCCAAGCTATTATTGCATTCCTCCTTGAAATATCCTCTTGGTTTAGCGAGGAGAATATTTTGATAAGTGCCCAGAATTCCTCCAGAAATTTTTGTACTGTCTCTGTGCTTGAGGCTAACAAAGATATGCCCTCTGAAACCTTCCAAAATAGTTTTTTTTTTTTCCTGGGGTATCTTTCTGTTCCACTTTATTTTGTTTACAGGAAACTTGATTCTGGGTGCACCTGGATTTCATTGGAGCATTGGTTCCTCTGCATGCATTTAAATGCCTGTGCTAATGGCCAATTAATAAATGCAAAACTACCCAATTTCCTCCCCTGAAGGTAGGAGTCTTCTACCAGAAATGTTGGCTGAAAACATGTGGTTTTGAAGTTTATTATGCATGCAAAACAAGGAACTGGTGGGTGGCTAGTACAATGCAGAGGTCACAGTGGAAAGCAGACCCACTTGAAAAGATCCTTGTGGAAAACACGATGTGTATGCTTAGAGATCAAAATATGTAAAGACTCTTGTTGGGCAGCCAGTAAATTTACAGTAGCTCAGAACAGAGTGTCAGATGGTTTGGCTTAAAATGTAAACAACTGCACCAAAGAAGGTGATAGAAGAAAGCATAAAACGTCACTTAGCTAAATTATAAATCAGTGACAGGAATTACTGATGAAAGTAGAATCGTGCACTTCTTTTTAAAAATAAGAATGATGATCTGGGCATAGAATAGTTCTGCTTGAATACAAAGATGAGAAACTCATGACCCCAATTCACATTTTGTTTTTCTGGAATTGATTATCTTGTGTCCTGCGGAGATAAGGTAGTAAGTCTGAGCTCCCACTCTCCTACCTCTGAGGCTCTGAACAGAGAGAAAGGAAGATGTGAATTATCCCAGAGCAGCTGATGATATTGGCTTTCATCAGAGTTTTAGGGAACATATAGGGAAGTCATAATGGGGGCTCATGGAGGTCCCCAATTTTCTGAAACAAGACATAAATTTCAAGTAATAACCACCTCTATGGCCATTCTGACCTTTGTCCCATGAGCAGTCTCAACTGTGAAGACCTATTCCAGTTTGTTTTACTTTAATAAAGAAAAAGCCCAGAATAATATTGAGTTCTCTCACTTCTCAAATTTTTTTGCCTCGCTCCATTTTCTTTCTTTCTTCTCTTCTTTAATTCATTTGCCTCTCTCTCTCTCTCTCTCTCTCTCTCTCTCTCTGTCTCTCTTTTTTGTGTGTGTGGTACTGGGGATTGAACCTAGGTGCATTATACTTCCTAGCTGCACCCCCAGCCTTTTTACTTTTTGTTTTGAAACAAGGTCTTGCTAGGTTGCTGAGAGTCTCACTACATTGCTGAGGCTGTCCACAAACCTGTGATCCTCCTGTCTCAGCCTCCCAAGTACTGAGATTACAGACATGCACCACCACACTGACTACTTGCCTGTTATTGAAGTCCTGCAAATGGTACTTAGCACAGGCCAGGTTCCGTGGAAGGCTCCAGAGAAGTGAAAGACATAGTTCATGTGTGTGCTTGTTTTCTATGGTTGCCCGTCTGACCCAGAAGCCCTTCCTGCTTATCTGGCACTTCCCCAAATTTCACCGTTATTTCTTGATGAGGAAGGAAATTATCAAATGCTAACTGTTCCACTGTAATGGACTGAATGTTTGTGCCCCCACAAAAAAATAATTCATACATTTAGATCCTAACTCCCAGTGTGATAGCATTAGGAGGGAGGGCTTTTAGGAGATAATTGGGTCATTGAAGATAGAGCCCATGTAAGTGGGATTAATGGCTTTAAAAGGGGGAACCAGAGAGGGAGCTCTCTATTTTCTTTCTCCCACATGAGGATACAATGAGAAGATACCCTCTGCATCCTGGTAAGCGGTCCTCATAGGAACTGCCCCTGGTGGCTCTCTGATCTTGGGTTTCCACGTTCCAGTACTGTGAGAAATAAATTCAGTGTTTATAATCCTCCCAGTCGATGTCACTTTGTTATAACAACCCTAACAGACTAAGAAATCCACAAGGCCTTCTCTTCTTTATACTGTAATGATCCTCGTCTCCTTACCCAGCTACAGGTTGTTTGAGGGCTGAAATCTCTGAAGTATTTTCACTGTGCCTTGTACATACTGCGCACTGAAGAACTATTGGTTGAATTGCACTGCCCAATCAGAAAAGTAAGTCCCAGACTCATGAGGCAATGAGTAACGATAACATTACAAAGGAAGGACTAGATAGGTAACAGACTGAGCTGCCCATGCAAAGATGGGCAGGGACTCCAAGAAGAGGGAAATCCAAGTGCAGAGCGGAGAAAGCCTCACGAAGAGGAGACAGATGAGCTGGACAGCCATGGAAGCAGGGAATGGGATCAACGTGAAAGGGGAAGGAAACATTTATGGTCAAAGGTACTACCGTCCAGAAAAGTTTGGAGAAGAAATAATGAGAAATCATGAGAAAATATTCCTGCCTCTAGTAGTACATTAAACCAAAGTATTTGATGATGATAGAAATAACAACGAAGGCTGACTTTGTGTGTGTGTGTGTGTGTGTGTGTGTGTGTGTGTGTGTGTGTGTGTGTGTTAGTAGGGATTCAGCATTCTACCAGGGGTGTTCTACCCCTCTGAGCTATACCCCCAGACTTATCCTATTTTTTTTTATTTTTTTTATGTGGAAACAGGGTCTTGCTAAGTTGCTGAGAGCCTCACTAAGTTGCTGAGGCTGGTCTCGAACCTGGGATCCTCCTGTCTCAGACTCATAAACACAGGGATTATAGGCATGTGCCACCACACCCAGCTTAAAGTCTGATCTTTATGGTGCTTTTTAAAACAGGGAGGAGAAGTTATTAATCTGGCCTGAGCCGGGCATGGTGGCGCATGCTTGTAATCCCAGTACTTTGGGAGGCGGAGACCGGAGGATCCGGGTTCTTGGCCAGCCTCAGCTCTCTCTGTCTCTCTCTCTCTCTCTCTCTCTCTCTCTCCCTGTCTCTCTCTCTCCCTACCTAGTGAGGTCCTCCACAACTTCGTGAGACCCGGTTTCAAAATAAACTATAAAAAAACTAGGGCCGGGGATGTAGCGCGGAGGTAGAACGCCCCTGCGTTCAATCCCCAGTACCACAAAAAAAAAAAATTAAATTAAATTAAATTTAAAAATCTGGCCCGAGAAGTCTTTTTCCTGTGCCTTATAAAGTAAAACATACTTTACATATTCCCTTTGACCTACATAACAAGTATGTTTAACTACTACAACACAACTAACATTTTCTATCTTCCCTTTATAGTTCAGGAATTTGAGACTCAGAGAAGTCAATCGATTTGTCCAAATAGATGCACGTAGTAGATAATGAGGACTCAAATCTAGACAGCCTGACACTCTCGCCAGCTCTTCCAACATTTCCTCTTTCTGGTTAGCCACAGTTGTTCTCCGGAGCTTCACAGGATGTGTCTGGAGTTGCTTGTAGTCAAAGAATAAGCATGATATGGACATTTGTTGGTGCTGACCACTCAACACCCATTCTCTCTTTCCTTTATGTATTTACATCTCCCAATTCCCCACCTCCTCCCTTTGTTCAATCTTGGAGTACCAAAAACTAAGGTGACCTCTCTCAACTTGACAAGAGGTCGCCATAAAATCAAATCCAAACCAATCAAGTTTTCCAGAATTTTGAATCTTTTTTTTTCTGGATTGAATTGGGAGATTGAATCCAGGGACATTCTATCTGTGAGCTACACCCCCATCCCTTTTTATTTGGAAACCGGGTCTCGCTAAGTTGCAGAGGCTCTCACTAAATTGCTGAGGTGGGCCTGGAACCTGTGATCCTTCTGTTTCAGCCTCCCAAGGGATTATGGGCTTTGAGCTTAAAGTCAGAAAAGGTGTTGGGAACTCACACCTCGAGTTCTTACAGCTCACTGAGGAAGTCAGCGGGGTTTTTGTTGCCTCAGAATCCCCTGGAGGTAGCGGCTTCCTGAACTTTCTTATCCTGATTCTTGTACTTCCCCTTCAACTCTATGATCTCACTCAGAAAATTACAACAAACTCCCTTTCACTTACATTTCCCAGAATCTGTTTACACTGCTTGCAACTGAAGAATCCAGATGAATACAACAGTTCTCCTAGTGCATCTAGAACATGGGTTAATATCTTAAAAATTTAAATACATCCTGTGTGTGAAGTGCAATGTGATATATATATATATATGTATGTGCATATGTATATGAGTGTGAGAAAGAGAGAGAGAGAGAGAGAGAGAGAGAGAGAGAGAGAGAGAGCTCTATATAGATCGAAATAAAAAAATAATAGAGGTTCAGGTCAAAAGAAGATATCAGTTGGGTCCAAGAGGTCTTTTGACTTTTTCCAGTGCCTTGGCAAGTAAAATATATAAAAGCAATGGCTCTACTTAGGCACCTCTCTCTTGCCTCTCTTGGACTCTGAGTGTTAGTCCATTTAGTCGCGTAGCCACAGATGCACACTGGGTGCACTCTGGTTCCTCCATGGTGAGCCCCTGTCTACAGTAGGACCAACAGCTCACTCTTTGATTACTCTTCCTTACCAGAGGACTCAGTGCACAGCACTTAGTGGCTCTGAAAGACACTTCTGTTCCCATTATTTATTTAATCTCCACTCAGAATTATAGAAATATATTTCTCAAAGAGACTTAAAAGAGTATTCATTCAGGCTTTATCAACAAAGAAACAAAAGGTTAGAATAAATAAGGTGATTCAATTAGATGACGTAGAGTTAGAAACTGGGGCTAAAGCCCTGGCCTCTTGACTTCAAATCCAGGTGAATACTTTACCTATGAATTTCTCATGGTCGCACTTCATCATCCAAGCATCTAAATGCCAGGGGCTTTACAGCAGGTGTTATTGGCTCTGTTTCTGAAGGATGCTCCTGTGAGCTCTGCATTGGGATAAGTCATTTCAGCTCCACTGAGCTGGAGTGAAAACCACTGGAGCAGAATGAATGCCTTCTCTTCATCTTCTCTCTCCTTCTATCTCCCAGCTCATCTAGTAGCTTGCTAGAAACACAAGAACAACAGATAAAAAATCTTCTCAGCACATGCATTATTGACTTAGCCCCTCCACCTGAAGAGGGGAGGAAGGAAGGACATTAGAATACAGCATCCAGGGTGCACAAGCTTCTCACAGGAGACCCAGCAGGCTTTTCAGAGCAAAGGTGTTACAGGCAGCAGCCCCTTTGGTCACTCTTCCTCCCACATCAGGCTGGCTTTCTGCACATCTGGCAGCCACCTTCTCACTTCCCCAAATCTCTGAATATCACATGGAAATTCTGATATCTGAGTCTCAGTTTCTACCCAAGAAAGGCAGGTCTGGGGCCAAACTTTGAAATAGTAATTGGAACTCTCTGAATTAGGTAAAAATTGTCTGCCAATCTACACAAGCTTACAAAAATATTTAGAAAAGAAGGATGAGGCTGGCTAAAATTGCCACCGAAAGCATTACCCTGATTAAAAACTGAGTTCTCCCCATGCCTTGACATTCAGGAGAGAACCATGTTTTTTAGAGAAATATACCTTTTAAAGATGTCTGACAATCATTTGATCAACACATATAGGTAAAACTTTTATGTTTTTGGTGGTCTGGTTAAAGAAGAAAAGGGAAAAAAATTCATGACAGAAAATTGAGATGGAGAATTATTATCCTGTCTACAAGTATGCCTTCTTCTTCTTATATTATTATTAATTTTTTGGTATAACTAAAATAAGAATGGCACCAAGTTCTTGCAGAGATGCTGTTTATGCAGAAATCATCTTTTCTGGATGAAAGGAGACAGAACTGTACACAGGGAAATTATGACCTGACCTTTTAGACAGAGAGAGGAACAGAGTAGAGTGCTTATTCTTGAGTGCCCTTGGGAATGAAGGTTAAATAACCATGTCTCGACCCAGGAATATGTTGTTCCAAGTAGACTCATTCAGCTACTGTGATTACTACGTAACACACTGTGCTGTGATTCTAGGTACATTATTTCATTAATCCTTATCGTTTTTCCATGAGTAGATATTGTTATTATCACCATGAATTATTTAGAATATTTAGGCTAACGTCACTTGACTGACAAAGTGATGGAGCCAGCTTTTGGATCGAGATCTTGTCTGACACCAAAGGGCATAGTCTAATCTACGTACTTTACTACAACATACAAAGAAATCACAGCAGGCTCTGAAAGAGACGGATAGTGCAAAATACATACTCTGTCACTGGATATATTTAGATGTGAGTTCTGCTTTCCCCAGTTATTAGCAGATGTGACACTATACAATTCACTTAACTTTTCTCTTCCTCCACTTGCTCACCTGTAAACTAAGGGTAATACAGGTAATCATATGCAGTTTTGTTGTTAAGATTAAATAGGAGCCAGCTGAGGTGGAGCACATCTGCAATCCCAGTACTTGGGAGGCTGAGACAGGAGGATGGCAGGTTGGAGGCCTAGTAACTTAGCCAGACCCTGTTTCAGAATAAAAGACAAAATGGGCTGTAGGTGTAAGTGTGGCATAATGCCCCTATGTTTAATTCCAATACCCACTCCCCCCACACACACATAAAGATTAAATGAGAAAAGTAAAACTTCAGGCATGTAGCACATATTCAATGGTTTCAATCTCCTCCCTTGAGTAGTTCTTATCTTAAAACTGTCAGCAGCGCCTGGGTTCAATCCCTAGTATCAAACCCAAACAAACCAAAACAAAAGACAAGCAGTGGAGAGGATGTGGAGAAAAGGGAACACTTGTACACTGTGGGGATGTAAATGAGTATTGTTATTAGGAAACACATTACAGAGGTTCCTCAAAAAAGTAAAAATAAAACTACATATGATCTAATAATTCCACTTCTGGGTATATATCCAAAGGAATTGAAATCAATATGTTCCAGGACTAAGGGTATAGTTCAATGATAGAATAGATGTTTGGCATGTGTGAGGCCCTGGGTTCAATCCCCAGCACCACACATACACTCACAAATCAGTATGTCAAACAGATATCTGCACTTTCATGTTCATTGCAGCATTATTCACAATATCCAAGATAGGTGTCTACTTCTTCTCTCATTTCTTTTAAAAAGCAGTTTTTCAAATAAGGTTATGTTCACACATGAAGGTATCATTACCAATTTAACTAAAATGTGTGGGGAAGGGGGAAGGGGGAGTAGGGATATATGGAGGGAAATACACTAGGTGATGTGTGCATGTATGTTTGTACCACTTTGAATCTAAGTATGATGTATAATTACATTGCACCAAAAAATGTATATAAAAAAGCCTATTTGGGATAGGAAACAGGGTAGCAATGTTGGAAGTGGGTCTTGGTTGCTAAGGAGGGGTCCCTGAGGGTGTGGCCTTGGGGAGTATATATCCTTCCTTCTACCCTGCTCTCTCTCTGCTTCCGGCCTCCATGATGTGAGGAGCAGAGTCCGTGTGCTCTCCTTCCCTCTGCTTCAGGCCTACATGGTGTGAGAGCAGAGCCTTGTTCTCTACCTCTCTCTACTTCCCACCGCCATGCCCTGAGCTCCAGATTCTGACTTCACATGGACTGAACCTGAAATCTCCAGAAAACTGAGCAAAGAAATCTTCCTTCCTCTAAGTTGTGTGGTCAGTAGTCTTGGTTTACAGTCATGAGAATGTGGACCGAGATATTTGACAATTAGAAATGAGATTAAAATTAAATGATTGAATGCATCTCTTTCCTCTCAAGAAATACTACTAACAGGTATTGTTCCTGAATATTTTGTAGAATGGTTATTCATGTAGGTCTGACAGCTGCATAGAACCTTCTAGAATGTAACCTACGACTAGCAGGGGTTTTATCTGACTTTGTCCATTGCTGTTCCTAATACAGTAGGCATTTAATAAGTTACTGTGTAATGAAATACTTTATAAGCTGGGCATTTCCAGGCCTATGGTAACAATCTCCATCTCTAACCACATATTTCTATTTAGTCCTCTATCCTTGTAATTTGGTCCTTTCCCTCTCCACCCCTCCTCTCTGTCTTCCTTACTTTTCCTTTTTATTGTCCTATTCTCTCACTTCACCAGTTCTCTCCCACTCCCTTCAACTTCCACTTTCCACGAAATTTAAGTCTCCCTTTGTTGCCCAGGCTGATCTTGAAGTTCTGAGCTCAGGGATCCTCCCTTCTCAGCCTCACTGTGCAGTGCTCTCAGATATGTTTTATTCACAATGGTATCAGCAGCTCTTGCCAGCTGGTGTGGGCTCCCTGTGTGCCAGGAGATACTGATCCATTAGCTCACTGGGTGGTTGGAGCCCTGGGATGAATATTTCTGATCAAGAGTAGGCATGCCTGGAGCTCCTTAGATGGCAGCTAGTGTCCAGGGCCCAGTGGCATCTTTTGCTCTCCCTGCAGGTGACAAGCATGATGAGTCACATGTAGCACTTACCTCTCCTCTTGGCAACTTCTTTACTACTGGCCTCAGAATGCCCTGCTCCTCCACTGGGGGGGGCCACCTGAGGAGTTTATGGCTCAAGTGCTCCAGAAAAGGGCTCACAGACCAGGTGAACTGGCCTGAGGAAGCTTGGCCAGGTCCACTGGCAGCAGCAGCACCTGGTGGTGGCTTCAAAAATCCTAAGAAAATTTCATATTACATTTATCAATAAAAGAAGAGGGAGAAACATTAGTTTCTTTACAATTTCAAGTGTAAATTTTTGTGTGGTTATAACAAGAGGTCATAGTATTTTTGTCACTGCATTTTGTAGATAAAGTATCTCTTCATTGAAGATTAGGAATTCCATATCGCTATTTCAAACTAACCTTATGAACATATTCATGTGACTCTCAGCACCTAAAAAAATATTAAAAAAAAGGTTATACTCACAAAAGCAAGCCAAGTTTCCCATTAACCAATTCAAAAATTTTAATTTTGGAGGTTTATAGAAAATGCCCAGAAAGCAAGGTAGACTAACATGTGTAAAATGCTATTGTTTACCAAAAAGGTGACATGATATGGATATGTTTGCATTTCATATTTAAAAAAAAATAATAAAAGAATAAACCTTAACTACTTTAAAGAATTACCAACAAGTGGAAAGAATAAATGGGGTAGAATGGACAGGGATCAGAGCTAGGTTTCCTTGATTGTATCTTCTATTTTTAGATTTGTTTTTTGAATCATATATGTATTTGATTTAATTTTAAAACAAAATTTAAATTTAAAAAATTCTAAGTATAAAAACAATTTTATAAATCAATCCATTTTATACCAATTGGTGGCACAACTATATCAAGTAGAATTATTTCAAATGGCTTTAAAACACAGGAATTCACATACTTTTAGGGGGGTATACAGGGACAAAAGAACTGTTAAATGTTTTGTTCTTTTTGTAATTATATTTTAAGTGTGTTCTGTGAGACAAATGTACTACCTAAAATGAATAATTATATTAATGTTTAAGTTTTAACATTCCCAGGGTCCTTAAAAAACAGGATTCTTGGCATTGGAGAAAAGAAAAAAGTCCTGTAACTATAAGATAGTTGAGGAAATATAAAAACCACAGTTCTTAATTAGAACTATATGTATTAAAATTAATGTATATATTTTATCTCTCTGCTGAAAACTTTTAGAAATGATCATTAGTAAAAATAGTACTCCTAGACCTGGCATATGGTTTGTAAATAACATTTTCCATTAAAATAAAAATATTTGGCCAGGCGTGGTGGCTCATGCTTGTAATCCCAGTACTTGGGAGGCAGAGACCGGAGGATCAGGGTTCGCGGCCAGCCTCAGCTACTTAGTGAGGCCCTCTGCAACTTCATGAGACCTGGTTTCAAAATAAAGGATAAAAAATAGGGCCAGGGGTGTAGCTTGGTGGTAAAATGCCCCTGGGTTCAATCCCCGGTACCTCAAAAAAAAATATTTTAAAGTTATGTATATTTCTAAGGTCTCATGTACAAAGCATACAAGATGAGCTTGGAACCTGTCATTGTGCTAGATGGCACCAAATCTATCAAAGACTAGAATTGTGTCAAGAAGGACTTGGGATCCGCTGGGTGTGGTGGTACATGCTTGTAATCCCAGTACTTGGGAGGCTGAGACAGGAGGATGACAGGTTCGTGGCCAGTAGTCTCAGCTACTTAGTAAGCCCCCCCATCCACAACTTAGTGAGACCCTGTTTAAAAAATAAGGAATAAAAAATAGGGCTGGGGGTATAGCTTGGAGATAGAATGCCCCTGGGTTCAATCCTCAGTACCGCACAAAAAAAAAAAAAAAGAGGAGGACTCGGAATCCAACTTAAAGTGGTTTTGCCAACCCAAGATATAATAATAACTGCAATGGGTAGAAACACATCCTATATGCATATATCCATGAGTTCTAGTAATGCTAAGAAGCAAAACAAAACACTTAATGGTTGCTGTGAGAGGATGTTGTGGAACTGATTATTTTGAGAACTGCTAAAGAAAGGAAAAGAATTAAACATGTGTTCTGCCTTTCCTGTAGAGCTGTGCCACTGTACAACCACATGAAAGGCAAGGGGAATTTCTCTTTATAGATGTGTTCTGGCGAAACAATGAGGGAAAGACTCATAACCCTTAGCAAACAAATGGATCTTAAGCATCAAAGCTGTTAATATTGCAAAGAGAAAGAGAAGCACTAGTTAAATGCCTCCCGATAAGCGACCACAAGATAGATGACCATACCACAAGGGAAGGAGTCTTCAGAAGCATCAAAGCTGAATCTAATCATGCTACTTATAAACAATTTATATTAAAACCACACCACAGTATATTATAATCAGCAAAATAAGTTATATGCAACAAATAAATTAGGAAGAAAAAAAGTGAGTTGGAAGGAGAAATTTAAAAATTAAGGGCAGAGATAGGCTGTTAAACCAACTAGTTGGTAAAAAAGAAAAAAAAAGTCATGATATGTAGTGTGTGTCAATATCCGTGGTATAAATATTCTACTCCTATTCTGAGTCTGGCTTTCCACATAAATTCAGTACTAAAACACTCGCTGGCTATTATAGCACATCTATGAAACCCAACCCTGTATTTATCTTCAGCTCCTAGAAAGCCCAGGGGAAAGGGAAGAAAAGGATAGTGAAGGCTCTGACAACACCCAATGCCCTTCATCATCGTCATTTCATTACTGGCAGGACCACCTCTAATTTGAGTTAAAGACTTATGCTTTAAAGACCTCCCTGCTCTAAGACCTCGCTTCCATTGTCCTGTCATTTTAGTAGACACCAGAACAGTGGATCTCAACTCTGGATATAAAAAAGTCAATATGCCAGGCGTGGTGGCGCACACTTGTGATCCCAGTATTTGAAAGGCTGAGACCAAAGGATCTGGGTTCGCGGCCAGCCTCAGCTACTTAGTGAGGCCCTCTGCAACTTAGTGAGACCCTGTTTCCAAATAAAGAATAAAAAATAGGGCTGGGGGTGTAGCTCGGAGGTAGAATGCCCCTGGGTTCAATCCCTGGTACCACAACAAAAAAGTCAATATGCCAATATCTGGGGTCCTCCCCAGAGATTTTGAATTGTCTGGAGTGGGACCAGGGCAACCATTATGCATGGTGGTGCCTCTATGTAATCTCAGTACTTGGGAGGCTGAGACAGGAGGATCACAGGTTTGAGGCCAGAAACCCTGTTTCAAAATAAGAAATAAAACAGGGCTGAGAGTGAGGCTCAAAGGTAGAACCTCAGTGTCTAGTAACACACACACACACACACACACACACACACACACACACCTTCATGTGCTTCTAATGTACAGCCAGAGTTAAAAATCACTACATACACCAACTCCTTCTGTCAAATAACTAACGGATTAGATCGCGGCTTCCCTAATATGTGCTTTGAATGGGTTCAGGAGCTCTGAGATGGAGATTCCATCAGTTGTCTGAATAGCCGGGGCACCTGCGCCTCTTCCAGCATGCCATTGACATGTTATCATTTCTTATGAGGCCAAGACACGAACAAGCCCGGGAAACAGAGGGGGAACAAGAGCAGAGTCTTGTTTCCAGAGGGTACTAGAAAATGCCCATCTGTTACCAGGACCGGGAGAGCGATTCTGAAGGAACAGTTTTAAATTCTTTCCTGTGGCCGTCATGGAAGTGCACCACTCAGATCTCTGAAGTGTCTTTGAGGCTCCAGCCACAGCGGCCGACCTCTGCCTGCATTTACTACCCCGTGTTCCCCTCACGACCACGCTTCCCCCACCCAGCCTATGGCTGAGCACTGTGGAAGGGTCAGAGCCAGACTCTTCCTGCCTCACTTGGGTCTCCTTGAAGGGTCATGTTGCCTCGAGGACTCTCCATTTTGCCCAGCTGAAGTCCTAGAGCTGTGCTCGGAGCCTCTTCTTACCCAGTCCTCCTCCTTATCCCATCCTCCTCAGGCTCAGACCCATACGGAGGACTGAGGGCTTTCCCCTCCCATGGAGAACTTCCCCTTCCCCTCTGTAAGCATTTCCCCAATACTTTCTTGCACGTCCAGTCCCATTTTGGCATCTGTTTCTCAAAGATCTAAAACTAACACACTTCTGTTAGTTGAGAATCAGTATGTCAGATATGGTAACTCTTTCCTTGGAAAATAGAAAAGGTCTGGTTTTGAGAGATAGGATAAGAAAACAGATAGATTGCTGGAGAGGCTAAAGGAAGTCATCTCTCAATGGGTTCAGGAAAGAGATCTTCAACTCTGGATAAGGAGAACAGAGCTTCAGGAGATGGCCAGCCCTGAATGTAAGGAATGTGCTGGAAAACCAAGGATTAGTATTAAAAGCTCCAGAGAAGATGCTGGGTGAGCTGCCAGTAGGGATTTGGGCTTGAGGCAGGGGACATACATTTATCCAGTAATTAATTAAGCAGATATTTTAATGTCTACACTATTCTAGATATTTTAATTATACTACTGAAAAGAATTACAAAAAAATCAAGGTTCCACCAAGGGAGTTTTGGTCTCATGGCAGACTCTGAAGGTAAACTCTTTACTTCTCAATCTGGTGTGGGATCAGTCTTCAATTTTATTTCTCCTCTTTTTTTTTTTTTTTTTTGCGGTACTGGGGATGGAACCCAGGGGCGTTCTACCTCCGAGCTGCATCCCAGCCCTATTTTTCTTATTCTTTACTTTGAAACAGGGTCTCACTAAGTTGTGGAGGGCTTCACTAAGTAGCTGAGGCTGGCTGCGAACCCAGATCCTCCTGACTCAGCCTTCCAAGTACTAGGATTACAAGCATGCGCCACCATGCCTGGCTTCTCCTCTGACTACCTGCAGTTGAGATAGTTTACTCTCCACAGCACCAGGGCAAAAATTTGTTCTTTCTTCTCTCTCTCTCTCTCTCTCTCTCTCTCTCTCTCTCTCTCGTGTGTGTGTGTGTGTGTGTGTGTGTGTGTGTGTGTGTGTATACTGGGGATTGAACTCAGGGCCTCACACAGGCTAAGGAAGTTCTATCACTGAACTATATCCTCAGCCCACTTCTCATCTTCAACTCTCTCTAACCCAGAGCCAACCTTGAACTAAGCCTATTATATAATTTGTTTAGATATCTGCTTTTCTCACTAAACTTTGAACCTCATCATATCTGGGCCTCTACCATAGTACAAGGTACACAGCCAGAACCCAATAGACAAATGTATATGGAATAAAAGACAAGACAGGACATTGAAAGACATAGCTTTCAGGAGCAGCAGTCCCTACTGCATGCTCCTGGGACAATTAATTCATCCAGTGAGATTGTCTGAATAAAATGGGGGAGTCACACAGGCATGTAAACACCTTTTGAAGAATCACAAATCAGAATAACAAGGATCTGAAAAGACCTGTAATAAGGAATATTTAAACATGGTTAGTGTGGAATTTTGCAAAGTTTACCATATTACTATTTACATGGAACCATGAATTTCTCAAGAGGCAATGAATAGTGGTCACTTTTAAGGTGTGACAATTTTCAGGTATAGAGTGGCCCTTAACACTGGCCACTATGCTATTCCTCTTCAGCTTTCTCATAATGACCCTCCAACTGCCCTGTCATATTTTATTGATCATAAGGGTTTTTGTCCTAAATCTAAATTTGTCTTCATTGTTCTCATTGATATATGAGCTTTCTGAAAGAACTGAACACTATCGGCAAGATCAGACTTCTACATGAAGAATATCAAGACAGGAGTGGGTCTTCCCAGTCAATTGACCATGAGGGAGTTTAACTTTAACACTTCAAGTCATGTGAGCAAGTGTCTCCAATCTAGTATACTATAGTAATTCTTATTGTTAAGTCCATTACAACTGTTATTAGGACTTAAGGAGGTAAATTAAATTGGGAACTTTATAAGCACACACCCAAAATAGCCTCAGCACAAAATTTTAATGAGATGCAGGTGCCTTTGAATGTACTCATGTTTCATGTTTCATCGCGCTATATTCAATCAAAGATAGCTCATACCTGTGCACTTTTGTCAAGATTATGAGCAAGAACAGTCACTCTAATAGTCAGTGGGAACAAAGACAACCACCCGCTTTCAGAAATTGTGATGGATCCTTCCAACGATTTTCTGTATGTCACTGTCAACATGATTTACATTATGATGTGAGACTATAATGCACCAATAAAAGTATATTAAAAATATTAAGCCTTCTCTATGTTAGAAGTGAGGAAATTAAGGGAGTATGGCTTCGTGTTTGATAATAAGAATTATAAACAAGATAAACCTGGATTCAAAAATTAGTTTTACCATTTCTTAAGTTGTTGCTTAAGTCCTACAGTTAATTATGTAAATACTAGATGATAGAATAGAAATTCCTACCTCATATTTATGCTAAAACTATAGATTTTATCTTCAAGCATATTTAGAGATAAAAATGTATGAATAGATAGAAAACATTTTGTTAATATATGGCAATATTTATTTTACTTATTTTTATTTATAGTCATGTATGTTAAAACATGAAAACAAATTTTTGGTCTCAATATTTTCTATGGCAATGATCAGAAATTCTTGTACATAAATCTTTAAATATAGGCATGTTTTGATAGATTAGTGTAATTTATACTATGATGTAGTATATCAAGAGTAGGAGAATATGCTACTTAAAATAATAAATACAGAATATTTACATTACAAAATAATATACTCATGTAATATTTTCATTACAAAATAACATTTAACTTCTTTAATTACCTATAAAACATTTAAAGATATTTTGCATAGATATTTTGCGTGTGTGTGTGTATAAATTTTGGGGGGCACACTAGGAATTGAACCCATGGGCATTCTAACTCTAAGCTACAACCCCATCCCCTTTTTTCATTTTTCAATTTGAAACAAGGTCTCGCTAAGTTCCTGATGATCTCACTAAATTGCTGAGGCTGGCCTTGAACCTGTGATCCTCCCATCTCAGCCTCCCAAGTACTGGGATGGCATTCATGCGCCATTGTGGCCAGCTATTTTGCACTTTATAATGTGATTTCAGACTGCAAGAATTTTGCCTACCCACTCTCAAAAAAATTATTTCATTAACAATAAGTAAATTTTCAGTTAAACTTCAATTTCATAATTTTAATTTCAAACAGAACAGCACAGAAAATGATACAGTACACATTGACCTAGTGCTGACATGAAGCCTAACTGCTTTTTGCCTTATGCTATGGTTTGGGTTTGCAATGTCCTCCCGAAGCTCATGTGTTGCAAGCACAGGTCAGAGGTGGGGCATGGCCGGAGGAGGTGTGTCACTGGAGACATGCGTCACATTGAGGAATGTGTCTGTCCCTGCCCACTTCCTTTTTCTGTCTTTTTGCTGCTGGCCACCACGATTGAGCAACTTCTCCTCCACCTAGATGCTTCTGCCTTGGAACTGACCAACAGTGGACTCCACCTTCAACACTGAGCCCAAGTAAACTTTTTCTCCTCTAAGTTGTTCTTGTCAGGTATTTTGGCCATAATGACAAAAAAAAAAAAAAAGAAAGCTGACTAAAACACCGTATTTATTTCAGATCTTAACTACAATTTTCCCACCCCATTTTACTTCTCCATACTTCGCTGAGGTGAACACTATCTTAAAGTTGGATGCTTCATTCTATGCATTGTTTCCAGTTCTATTAAGGTAGAGTTGACAAATAGAAACTATGCATTTATTCAAAATGTACACTGTGATATTTTGATACATGTACACATTATTAAATGATTACCACAATCATGCTAATTGACATATCCCTTACCTCACATAGTTACCTTTGTGTGTGTGTGAATGAAATTTGCTGATAAAGGAAATATTAAATACATTATAATTAGCTATAGTCACCATGTTGTCCATTAGATCTCCAGAAATTATTCATCTTATATCTTCAAATCTCCTCCCTTTAACTCACACCTTCTCATTTCCCTCACTTCCTAACCACTGGTAACCACCCTTCTACTCTGTGTTCATATGAGTTTAACTTTTTTAGATTCCATATATTAGTGAGATTATGGAGTATTTGCCTTTCAGTGCCTACCTCATTCGCTTGGCATCATGTCCTCCAGGTTCATACATACTGTCACAAATGACAGAATCTCTTTTTCATGGCTCATTAGTATTCTATGGTTTTCAAATGCATAAAATTCCAATAGTATGATGATAAACACACACATGGTACAGATGGTGTGTATATATAAACATTATCTGTCAACAGACACTTAGATGTTTCCACATCTTGATTATTGTGAATAATTCTGCACAGAACAGAGAGTGAAGATACATCTTTTAGATAGTTATTGTGTTAGTTAACGTTTTGTTGCTATGGCAAAATATCGGAGTAAAACAACGTAAAGAAGGAAATACGTATTTTGGCTCATGGTTTCAGAGTTTTCAGTCCATGGTTGTTTGGTCCCATGGCAAGGCATAATATTGTGATGGAGAGTGTGTGGTCCAGCAAGGCTCTATGGCAACCCAAAGGCAGAAAGAGAGAGTGAGAGTGAAGGAGTTACAGATAAGATACAGTCCTCAAAGACATGCCTCCAAGGATTTACTTTCTCCAACAAGGCCCCACCTCCTAAGGTTTCCACAACCTCCCAATCGCCCCTTAAATTATGAATTTATAAATGGATTCATATTTTGATGAGGTCAGAGCCCTTATGATTCAATCTCCTTCCAAAGGTCCCACCTTTGAACACTTGAACACTGCTGCCTCAGGGGCCAAGCCTTCAATGCATGAGTTTTTTTTTTTTTTTTGGCGGTACTGAATTTTGCAGGACTTAACCCAGGGGCATTCTACCTCAGAGCCCTATTTTTTTATTATTTATTTTGAAACAGGGTCTCACTAAGTTGTGGAGGGCCTCACTATGTAGCTGATGAGGCTGGCTGCGAACCTGAATCCTCCAGCCTCAGCCTCACAAGTACTGGGATTACAAGCGTGCGCCACCATGCCCAACTTAACACATGAGCTTTTAAAGGACATTTCAGGTCCAAACTGTAACACTGATTTTATTTTCTTTGGCTGTATACCTGGAAGTGGGATTGCTGGCATTTAGAACATTTGTATGCCTCCACAAACAATATGTACTGCTGTTTTATTATATTTTAAAATGTTTAATAAATGGCGACATGCCAAATATATTTTTTTGCAACTTGAACCATTTCTCAGCTTTCTATTTTTGAGATTAATTTATGTTGTTATACATGGATGTTTAATTTAATGACAACATAAATTGTATTGAGAAAAGAAAGTTGATGTGTCCATTTCCCTACTGAGTTTTCTCACATTTTCGACATTATAAACTGTGTGATGAATGAACATCCTTAAACTGCCTCCTTGTGTACATGTGAGAGTTCATTTAGATGTAAAACTACCACGTGGCAGTAAAGGGACATTTGTATTTTCACTTTTCAAGTGGTTCTATCAATTTACACTGCTAGCCCCATGGTTTAAAAATGGCTCCCCACAACCTTGTTACCTCTTTATTCACAAGTGTTTGTATTCTTTTTTAAAAATTGGCTATATTTGATGTTAAATTTTGTGTATCTCATTGTTTTTTAATTTGTCATTTTTTGAATGTCAAGGTTCGGTTTCGTTTGTTTCCAGCTTCTTGTAGGTCTCCAACTTCTTCGGTCACTTGCCACTTTGGAACCTGTAGCAGAGAGAGCTGTCAGAGAGTCATGCACCTATGATTTTCTGTGGAGCTGTTGCTGGCAAGTGATATTAGCCAGAAATCATAATAAGGCACACCTGGAATCTCGTTGGGACCATACGACGTGTTCTTACTAATGGGTGATCCAGATGGACCAAAGTAGATAAGAAGTAAAAGTGCGTCAAAAGACTCCAAATAGTCACAGTTATCTTGAGCAAAAAGAACAAAGCTGGAGGCATATGCTATCTGATTCCAAAATATACTTCAAAGCTATAGTGATCAAATCAGCATGGTACTGACATAAAAAAGATACATAGAATAATGGAAAAGAATAGAGAGCCCAGAAATCAATCCACCCTGTATAGTCGACTGAACACACAATGGAGAAAGGACAGTCTCTTTTTTAATAAATGGTGTTGAGAAAACTAGATCTCTGAACACAGAATGGAACTTGATTGTTATCTTATACCATATACAAAAAAACAACTCAAAATGTGTTAAAATTTAAATGTAGAACCTGAAACGATAAAGGTACTAGAAGAAAACATAGGGAAAAGCTCTATGACTTTGGTCTGAGCAATAATGTTTGGTGTGTGAACTCAAAAGCACAGACAACAAAATTTTAAAAAAATAGACAAAAGGGGTATATCAAACTAAAAAGCTTTTGTGAAGCCAATAAAACAATCAACACAGGGAAGGGACAATGTGTGGAATGGAAGAAAATATTTAGAAACCGTGCTTCTGATTATGGGTTACTATCCAAAGCATGTAAGTAACTCAAGCAACCCAAAAGTAAGAAAACAAACAACCTGTTTTTAAAATGCAGGCTGGAGCCAGGTGTGGTGTCACACGCTTGTAATTCCAGTACTTGGGAGGTTAAGACAGGAAGATCACAGGTTTGCAGTCAGCCTCAGCTACTTAGTGAGGCCCTCTGCAATTTAGTGAGACACTGTTTCAAAATAAAGAATAAAAATAGGGCTGGGGGTATAGCTCAGAGGTAGAATGCCCTTGGGTTCAATCCTCAGTACTACATAAATAAATAAAAAAAATAAATACATAAATAAATAAATAAATAAATAATAAATAAATAAATAATAAAATGCTGGCTGGGAATTCAGCTCAGTGGGAGAGTGTGTGCTTACAATGCACAAGGCCCACAGTTCAATCTCCAGTACCAAAAGAAAGAAAAAAAAGGAAAAGTATTTGTATAGATATTTCCCCCAAACATGATATGCAAATGGCCAACAGGTAGTATGAAAAAAATGCTCAACATGACTCATTATCAGAGACATGTCAATGAAAACCATAATAAGACATGATACCGTACCTGTGAGAATGGCTAATATTAAAAGATAAAAAGTGTTAGAAAGGACTGGGAGAAAAAAAAGGGAACCCTTTCATACTGCTGCTGGGAATGGAAATTAGTACAACCATTATGAAAAACATAATGTGGTTCCTCTAAAAACTCAAAACAGAACTACCATATGATCCAGCAAGCCCACTCCTGGGTACATCTCCAAAGGAAATGAAATCAGCATGTCAGAGATATCTGCACTCACATGTTCTTTGCAGCATTATTCACAATAGCCAAGATGTAGAATCAACCTGAGTGTCCATGAATACACACACACACACACATGCACACGCACACACACACGGATATAATTCAGGCATAAAAAAACAGCCTTAAAAACTCTGTAATTTGTAACAACATGGCTGAATATGGATGATATTAAAAGTAAATGAAGTAAGACACACAGACACATAAAGACAAATCGTGCACGATCGCATTATATATGGAATCTAAAAATGTTGAACTTGTAGAAGTAGAGAGTAGAATGGTATTTACCAAGGGCTGGTGTGTGTGTCGAGGGATGTTGGGCAGATAGTTAAAGGATACAAAATTTCAATCAGAAGAAATATGTTCAATCTATTGTGCAACATGGTGACTATAGTTAGTAATATGCTCTTGAAAATTGCTGAGTACATTTTGAATGTTCTCCCCTCACAAAAATAAGTGTGTGAAGTAATGCATGTTAGTTAGCTTGATTTAACCATTTTGCAATGTTTACATATTTCAAAAACAACTTGCACATAATAAATTGATACAACTTTTATTTGTCAATTAAAATTAAGCAAATAAATAAGTAAAATAGTGACTCCTCCACTCCTCTTTCTTTTCTAGCTGTATGCAGAGGTCTCAGAAGCCCTAGAAGACAGAGAGTTCTCCAAGGTGGAAGAGAGCTGGGGTGCTTGCTTGGTCTGTTGTACAAATAGGAAATTAGTCTTTGTATTAATCAGTGAAATTTGGAGTGTTTTTAAATTTTTAACTTTTTATTTATTTCCTTATTTTTAAATGATTTTTATTTTATTTTATTTATTTATTTATTTATTTTTGCAGTACCAGGGATTGAACCCAGAGGCGTTCTACCTCCGCGCTACACCCCCGGCCCTATTTTTTTATACTTTATTTTGAAACCGGGTCTCACGAAGTTGCGGAGGGCCTCACTAAGTAGAGAGAGAGAGAGACAGGGAGAGAGAGAGAGAGAGAGAGAGAGAGAGAGAGAGCTGAGGCTGGCCGCAAACCCGGATCCTCCGGTCTCCGCCTCCCAAAGTACTGGGATTACAAGCGTGCGCCACCACGCCCGGCAAATGATTTTTATTTTTATTAGTGCATTGAAATCATACATCTTGAAGGATTTCAGGGTGGTTGACATAAACATGCACTCATTGGTCAATTAACCCCCCCTATTCCCACCCCCCGCCTCCCCCTCCTTCCTTCCTGTTTTCAGCATAGTAGTTGACTTTGATATCTTTGTGTATGTCCATCCTGTGCACCAGTTTGTTTCCCTCTCCTTCCCTCCCGTCTCCCCCAGTTAGTTTGCCTTCTTTGCTCATCTGAGGTTTTCTTTGTCTGGAGTCCCTCCTGTGCGGGGTCATGGCTCGTCCTCTCATGACCTCAGCACTGGGGTACTACTGGGTGGGGATGGGGGCTTGCCAGGGGGAGGGGTTCTCTGGGTGTGGGGCCCAAGGCTTTCCCGCCCCTCATCCACAGTGCGGGAGAGAGGTGTTCTTCGAAGGCGGGGCTGAGGGCTCACCAGCCCCGTGTCCCCAATGCCAGGGGGAGGGGTTCTCCAGGGGCGGGGCTGAGGGCTCACCCGCCCCACATCCTCAGCGCTGGGGGAAGGGGTTCTCTGGGGGTGGGGCCAAGGGCTTACCTGCACTGTGTCCCCAGTGCCGGGAGGGGGGATCTCCAGGGGCGGGGCCGAGAGCTCACCCTCCACGTGTCCCCAGCACTGGAGGGTCTCCAGGGGCGGGGCCAAGGGCTCACCTGCCCCATATCCCCAGCGCCAGGGGGAGGCGTTGTCTGGGGGCAGGGCCGAGGGTTTTCCCACCTCGCATCCCCAGTGCAGGGGGGTCTCTAGGGGTGGAGCCGGGGGCTGACCCAACCTTGTTCTTAGTGCTGGGCTGCTGCAGAGGGCCATCTACCTATGTCCTCAGTTCTGGGGTGTTCCAGGACGGTGGTGGGCCGCTCATGGGGGGCCGTGGCTCGCCGGCTTGTGTTCTCAGAGCTGGAATGTTCCTGTGTATGGCCACCTCTTCTTTGTCTCTCCTCATCACACTTGTTGCGGGAGCAGAGGCTCACAGCCCACCCCTTGAAACCATTGTCATTATAGGTGCAGGTCTGGATTGACTTGGGCTTCATCATGTTCTGGAGTTGATCAGTTTCAATGGTGGTCTATAGTCGCTGGTTTCACAAGGATCTGCTGTCTCTTTGCTGTTGGTCTCCAGGAATCATGGTGTAGGCGTGGCCCCACATAGATGGCGCCTTCATCTCCACTCTCCACTTACCAGGTGAAATGCGTGGGGTTCTGTTTAGTCCCCCACTCTGTCCACTGCCTCGCACGCCACTGCTCTTCGGCTCTCTTTGTTTTGTTGAGTTTTGTCTGCCCCACTTTTCTTGTTAAGAAGCAGTCTTCCCGCCAACCAAGTTCTGAGTTTCGGAGTGCCGGCGACACACTGCCTCCCTTTATCTCATTCACCTGTGTTCTTGTTGAGAGGTTCCAGGGGACCATGCCATGTCCGTCCATGTCCTCAGTGCTGGGGTATTCTGTGCCAGTGCTAGGCTACTCCAGGGGGCCTGTGTTTCACCTGTTCATTTTCTTGGTGTGGGCTGCTCCTGTGCCTGGCCGCCTCATCCATGTCTCTCCACGTCTGTTCAGTTCACTTGCCCATTTTTTGATTGGGTTATTTGTGTTTTTAGTGGTGATTTTTTTAAGTTCTCTGTATATTCTAGATATGAGTCCTCTGTCAGAGGGGTAGCTGGCAAAAATCTTCTCCCATTCTGTCGGCTCTCTGTTGAGGTTCTTGATTGTTTCCTTTAAAATGAGCATTTCTTTCAAATGTTTCTTGCCCATTTAGATGAACTTTTCTATAATTTATATATTCCTAAACTATGATATTGGATATTCTATTGGATTGTCTATAATTTTCTTATTAATTTAATAATTTTACATGTTATTAATTTATATATTATTAATTATAGTACAAAACTAATAAATATGATGTACCTATAGAGTATATTATTAATTCTTTAGCATCACACTATAAACATTTTCCATCATTATTATTACCTCCTGATTTTATTCTTAATGTTTTTGTCATATAAAAGCCATACACAATTCTGTGTTTCCAATACTGGTTACAATTTTCTCTACCCCTGTATGTTGAATGTACTCTTCTTGGTTTTCTTATACAAAATTTTATATTTAACCTCTAATTATCAGCTGTTAATCTGGAAAAAGAACAATAAGTACGTGAATTTTCCTGTGTTTCTAGACTTTGGGACATTCCTTTCAAAACTAAAGTCAGTGTTTCAAATCAAGAGGTACTTCACTCAAAAATGTATCTGAAGGGATAGTTTTTGAAAAGCATATTGAACATATTTTTGAAATTAAACATTAAAAATGTTTGTCCTATGTTTCCTGTCTGGATTTCTTTTATAATGTAAACTGATGTACTCTCTTTAATAAATGAATGGAATGCAGCCTATTTATTTTTAGTGTGAGGGTGGGTATTCTTAATTTATTCTTCATGTTCTTTAAATGTATTATTTTAATTTCTCTTTTCATCTCTTCCTTTCTTGCTTTTTCTGTAGGGTGATCAAATGTTTATTCATTTCATTAATGACCTGTTTGGGAATTTCTACTGTGTTTTTATATTTCATAAATGGTTAACTTCCCTTTCTCTGCTCACATAATCATTCAAAAGCAACACAAAAACAAATGCCTGAGGAATTTCAGTTTAACTTTCAATATGTTCTATTTTCCTCTATTTCTCTGCAATCCCAATAACATAAGAGCATTAGGAAACTTTCACTACCCTTGTGCTTTTAAAGTTGCTTCCTACACCCAGAAGAACTTTGGAATACTTCATCTACTCATTCTCCACATCACCTCTAAATCCATGTTGTAAATTAGGAAATTTCACCATATTTTTATCCTCGGGAAAATTTTTTTCAGATAGATATTATATGCTGCCTGAAGATTAGATATAATTGACCAAATAAATATTTCCTCTAGTTTTTTTTTGCAGGAAGTTTTGTTTTTCTAATTTTTCTGTGTTAACCCTGGGTAGATTTAAAAATATAAATTTAAATTTATTAATTTAAATTAATGTTATATTTTTTCAAGAAAATTGTTCATTTTACCTAAATGTTCAAAATTACCCAACATAAAATTACTCATATAATCTTCTGTGATTTAAACAGTCTCTATTGTAAATATAGTGGCTCCCTTTTCATACTGTTTTTTCTTGGTTATTTGTACCCGAGACTTGCTGATTTAGTAGGCAATCTTTAGATTTGTCAGTCCTATTCATTTTGTTTCTTCTTTGTTTGGGTTTGACTTTTTCTAAGCTATGAGTTTTTGAAATAGTCACTATTTCAATTTTTCTTCTCATGTTAGTATTTAAGACTAGCTCTTTCTTTTTTTATATATTCATTTATTGGTGCATTGTAATTATACATTTGATAAGTGTCAAGGTAGCGGAATCATACATGCACACATTGCTCATTTAGCCCTCCCTCAAATCCCACCCTATTCCCTCCCCTTCCCTCCCTTTCGTGCTCTGCCTAGTGAGTCTTATAAGTTTGTATATATACATCATGTGCTATAGTGTGTTTCCCTCCACCCCCCTCCCAACTCCCTCAGTTAGGTCATCTTTTTTCATCTAAAGTTTTCTTCTAGCCGGGCGTGGTGGTGCACGCTTGTAATCCCAGTACTTTGGGAGGCAGAGACTGGAGGATCCGGGTTCGCGGCCAGCCTCAGCTCTCTCTCCCTCTGTCTCTCTCTCTCTCCCTCTCTACTTAGTGAGGCCCTCCGCAACTTCGTGAGACCCGGTTTCAAAATAAAATATAAAAAATAGGGCCGGGGGTGTAGCGTGGAGGTAGAATGCCCCTGGGTTCAATCCCCGGTACCGCAAAAAAAAAAAA
>PVJS01024149.1:0-28935 GCA_004027185.1 Glis glis
TTGCAGAGGGCCTCACTAAGTAGAGAGAGAGAGAGACAGGGAGAGAGAGAGAGAGAGACAGGGAGAGAGACAGCGAGAGAGACAGAGAGAGAGAGACAGAGAGAGAGAGAGAGACAGAGAGAGAGAGAGAGACAGAGAGAGAGAGAGCTGAGGCTGGCCGCGAACCCGGATCCTCCGGTCTCCGCCTCCCAAAGTACTGGGATTACAAGCGTGCGCCACCACGCCCGGCTCAAAAATAGTTTTTAAATATAAATAAGTAAGTAAGTAGATAGATAAATAGATAAATACATAGATAGATAGATCAATCAATCAATCAATCAATGGCACACAGAGTAAGTCCACCATTTCAGGGAAGGGAAAACTCCCTCCATGTTCTACTAAAGAAGTACACGTTGCTTTATGAATACTCCCAAAACTCTGAAACCGCCACATTATTCCATGGCCATATTCCATGTGACCACCAGTCATATCTCACCATGTCCCAGGCTCATGTTTCTGCCTATGACATCTGAGTCCAACAAATTTAATGTGGAAGGCAATAAAGAAGAGATTCAGCCTTTCCTGGAGAGCAGTGCAGGAGGCGGGCAGCTGCACATGCAGCCCTGCGGGTTTAACACTCCCACCTGGAGCTGCCTCTCCAGCAAGCTCTTCCCAAGCCTGCTTCTCTGCTTCATACTCTGGCTCCTCAGGACTCGAGGAGGGAAAAGCCACAATGTGCCCTGACACAGACATCAGGGCCTCCAGGTCTTGGTGACACTTCCAACAGTGTCCTCTCTTGAGACTTCTAATGTTGTGCTGTTGGCCCCAAGGACAGTGCTTTAGAAATCTCCAGTTTTGAGATGCGTTTTGATGATAATCTAAAAGAAATTAATCGAATGGTATTCTGGATCATCTGGATAGGGACATTAAGGCTGGATACCAGCACATGATCTAACTACCTGCGTTCACGTCTGCATTGGTGTCCAATGAATGGCATTTATAATCTCTAGCTAAAGGGAAAAACAGAGGCACAGACATGGATTAACAGGTTAAGGGATGTGGCCAATGATATATAAAACTAATCCAAATGGAGAAAAGTGGTGGACAAATGAAAGTCTTCACAAGGTACCCAGGAACACACAGTGACACGGAGCACCACATTCAGGTGGTAAGCACCATCCCCATTTCAGCAAAAACAGCATCATCCCTTCCACTAAACTAATGTTATCAGCTTGCAATCCATTGATTTCAAAGTTTTGTTTATACTTAATTTGTGTCTGTTGCTTTTATAGCTATATAAAAGCAAAGAATAAGAGCTTTTTACACGTTTATAAATTTTAAATAACACTATAATGAAAATAATAAAAAGTCAACACATGGCATCCAGGAAATTTATTTTTCTCTGGAAGTAGTCCATATACTAACACACAAGCTTTAAAAAACTGATCTAGGGTATATCTTCTTTGTTATAATAATATTAGGTGCCTTTTTAAAGTAGTTAAACTGTATAGGCTATAAGTTTTTTTTTTCTTCATATTATCAAGAAAGAAAAGCAGTATTTTACAGGAAAAGCTTTGTACAAAGTGGAAGCTGGGTTAACTATTTTATGTCTAAACCAGCTGCTCAAGGTTAACCTCATTTAGCTTATCCTCGCTTTCTACTGAAACTGTTTCCATCGATGTACAAACCCTGTCAGAGTGCCATCTCCTTACCACCATTTCAGAGCCTGTGACAAATTCCAGAATGCAAAAGACAAAGACAATTCATTCGTGTCCAGCTCACAGGTCAATGTGTGGCTTCCTTTTTCTTTCTGACTCTTGTTCACCCAAAACATACTTATGACCCTTCTCGGCTTAATGTATGAGATCGGTATTACCCAAATACAAGAACCAACAAAGACAAGTGAAGGAAATCATGGACAAACAGTCCTTACAAACATGAATGTCAACATCTTCCCTAAATTTTGGCAAACTAGATTTAGCAATATGTTAAGAGGATAATGCCTCATGACCAACTGGGGTTTATCCCAAGAATGCAAGATTCATTTAATATCTAAAAATTAATGTAATTCACCACACTAGCAGAATACAAGAGAAAAAGCATGTGATTACTTGAATAGACAAAGAAAAATCATTCAACAAATTTAGGCATTCATTCATCAAAAGAAATTCTCAGCAAACTAAGGATAATTATGTCCTCAATCTGATAAAGGGCAGCTATGAAAAACCTACAGTTAAAATCCTATCTCATGGTAAAATATTGACGGTCTCCCCTCAAGATCATGAATGAAGGATTCCCATTTTTACCACTTGTAGGTAATATCGTACTGGAGGTTTTAGCCTTTGCAGTCAAGCAATGGAAAGAAATTAAAAGTATACGGAGTGGGAAGAAAGACATCTGTAATTGCAGATGACATGGAAAATCCTAAAGAATCTATAAGTGAACTTAGTGAAGTCAAAGGATACAAAGGTAGTATACAAAAATTAGCTGTACATTTTTTGAGCTTAGAAGTTTAGTTTTTAATTGTATTCTTAACTGACAAAATAATTGCGTGTATTTATGGTGTGCAATGTGATGTTCTGATATATATTTGACATTGTAGAGTGATTAAATTGGGCTAATTAACATGTTCATCCCTTTTACATGTTAACTGCAAAAAAATTAGGAAACTTTAAAATGTAATTCCATTTACAATAGTACCAAACAATAAAATAAAGCACTTGAGAATGAATTAACAAACCACATGCAAGACCTCTACACTGAAAACTAAAACGCAGTGTTGATAAAAATTAAAGAGAACCTTTAAAAAGGAACTATATACCATGTTCATGGATCAGAAGATTCAATCTTATTTGGATGTCATTTATGTCCAAATCCTAATGTTGGGAATTGGTAAACAGATTCTAAAATTTATATAAATGCAGAGGTTATAGAATATCCAAAGTAATTTGAACAAGAATCACAAAATTGAAGACTTATACTGACTTCAAGATTTACTATAAAGCTACAATTTATCAAGAGAATGTGGTATAACATAGGCACATGACAAATTGGACAATGGAACAAAAGAGAGAACTCAGTAATTAACCCACATCAAATATGTAAAGTCATTTGATTTTTGCTGACACTAAAGAAATCCAAGGAGGGAAGAAAAGACTTTGAAACAAATGGTACTAGAATAATTTGCTATAAATAAAAACCAAAAACAAAACAAAAAACAAAAATAAAAAGTCAACCCCTATTTTACACCATACAAAAAAATTAATACAAGATGGACCACAGACTTAAGCATAAGTTCTTAAAATCATAAAGCTTTTAGAAGAAACATAAATCAAGAGTGGCTGCTACTTGAAAATGGAGTGGGGACTAGCTGGGAAGAAAAGGGAACTTTTTAGGATGCTGGCAATGTCCTATCAATGTCCTGTATCTTGACAGAGAGATGGGTTATGCAGTTTGGTTCAAGACTCAGAGAATGGCACATGTAAACATTACCTGAAGAACAAAAGAACTAAACAACTCTTGAACACTGGTTAATGATGTGTATATTGAAGCATTTCAGAGAGGGTACTGATTTACTGCATTTTAAAAACTTAAGAGTGATGGATAGATGGACTCTCATAAAGCAACTGCATTCAAATGTTAATGGTAGAATCTTGTTGCTGGGGAATCTGTTAACAATAAAATATGTCCCAGTTTTCTGTATGTTTGTAGATGTTCATCATAAAATGTTGGCAAAAAGTATACTCATGTATACCTTACTGTGACCTTTTTAACAAACACCTCACATGGGCAGTTATGCACAGCATACAGAAAATAACTCTCCGCTCCCTCCCTTTCACCCTCCTTCCTAGTCCCTCACAACCTACCTCCAACTCTCTCTTGGGACTGAATGCTGCATATCCCACTGAAAGAAAGTTCAAAATGAACACTCCTAAAATCATGGGACATGAAATGAGAGTTCAGTTTCTGCCTGGTAAGATCAGTCCCCTATATTTATGAAATGAATCCCCCACTGCACAAAAATGCTACTTCAGTGACTCGAGGGCAGAGGGGAGGAGAGGAGAGAAAGACCCCATTTACACCTGCGGAGCTGCACCCGGCTCTCCATCAGCTCACACTAGCACGGAGGAGCAGGAGCACGCCTGCGCGCTGGGATATGGGCACCGCGCCTGGTCGCCTGTGTGGGAAGCCTTCGGAACAGCTTTACCATAACTTTGAGTGCCGTCCTCTCCACAGCTCATTTTAGAGCTCAGTGTTACGATGCTGCGTCCCCCTCCTCTCTACCTCTCATCTCTCCCTCCATCTGCTGTTATTCATTCTTTAACTTGCTCCAATGTCTGGGATGCTCTCCGAATGGGAATGTTCTCAGAATGAAGGCTGTTTACTAGAAATCCTCAGGGAGCAGGTGGAAGGGGGCAGGGAATGTGGAGTGGGCTGGGCTCAGTTAATGTGTCCCTCTCCAGCCAGCGTGGGCCTGCACTCTATTCTGGAGAATGCCATTTAACCAGCTTTTCATTTCAAAGTTAGACACAACCATGTCGTTACTCTGCAGGTTATAGATTGCTTTTCCCTATCCGCATTGTAAGCCTCTCTGGCTGGGATGGCATCTGACGGGGGATTCTTTCTTGTTTTCTTGGGCACGAGAGGGATAACATTCTTCAGAAATGGAGGACCAGATTCCAAAACATGGAATACAAGGGGTCAGGTGCTGCCTGAGGAGGGAAGCATGAGGAGTCAGGGGACTTGGGTTTTATATGTGGTTCAATCATCCTAGTGTCTCTGTGTAAGTCAGCTCTCCCCCTGTGGGTCTCAGTTTCCCTAGGTTGTGAGATAAGCTATCCAAGGTCCCTTCAGACCTTAAGATTCTTTGGTCTGATAGTTATTTCATAATTTGCCTTTTCTAACTCAAATGTTTACATAATAAAACTCCAGCCAGAGATGCTATGTATTCAAAGGCACTGGCTCTCAGCTGTCTGCTGCCCCCAAGGAGTACATGGGCCAGTGATTTCAACCCCGACTTGCAGGCAGAGCAAATGGAAAGATCCCTCCAACACAGCAGGCTGTGGAGATGTCAGGGATGAATTATGCCCCAGGAGAAGCTTTCATAGTCTAAACTCCTCTGGAGCAAGGGACTGCCTTCATCCCAAATACAATCCTCACACTGTCCCAAATCAAAGAGCCTATCACTGTGGCCGATGGCCCCTCTTTATTTACACTCAGAAAATACCCCCATTATTGGCAAACACCAGTGCCAGCTAACCCGTCAAAACGATTTAGGATAAAACACAGATGCAAGCCGCTAGGAATCCATTTCTATAGATTAGGAGGTGGACTCAAATAGTAAATATATTAAAAATCTGCATGGCCTGCATGCCGGATGATGTATTAAGCAGAAAGTTCACAAGACATCGTGAGAGAATGCTGTCTGTAAAGACTTGACAGTTTCTGTGTCTTTCTGCCTTTCTTTTTAGGACTGCAGAATTGAATTCACGACTTGTTCCTTCTTTCTTTCTGACTTGATTAATTACTGTGTTAACATAACTACTATTCTTCTTCTAATAGGCTCCCTCTAATGTGTTATCCCAGCAAATAAAAAATGGGTACCAGGCGCCAAGATCTTCCCAGGGGTAGGGGAGCTTTTCTGGAAGCTCACATTGACAGTCTGATCTGATATCCCCATGGATCGGATGGCAAATCTGATCACGCAGGTTGTGACCCTTGTAACAGATCGTTCAAGAGCTTGGCCTTTTCCAGCCGGGGTGCTAAAAAATTACATTTAAAATGCATGTGTTGGATGTTTGGAGCCCATTTTATCATTCATACACCGTTTCAGACCTATTGTATTACATGATGATGGATTTCCTCCCAGTCCTGTTTTTCATACCTTACACAACTACATTAAGCCTCAAGCCATACCCAAGTTTCCTCTGGGGCTGACGCGACAGAGTTATTTTGAATACCTATGAATTTGGAAATAATTCTTCTGCCTGGTGAAGACAGTTCACAGCATTAACCACAAGTCAAGGAGTAACCAGGTCTGTTAGACTTCCATCTCCTTAATGTACCTACATACTGTCTCCTGCTTGCACCCCCCACCCCCGCCACCTTCCATACCTTAAAAAATTAGATGTCTCCTATAAGTGGTGTGCAAGTCACATGCTTGCTGCTGCAAAATGATTAATAGTGCTGTCTCAGCAAATGGGATCATTACATTTTTAATTAACCTTTCCAACCTCTTCCACCTTTCCCTTTTGTTATACATTGGAGCCCTGAAGTTTTCTATTTGTTTACTTTCAACTAGGTTTGAAACAAAAGCATGAAAAAGCGACCAACCAACCACAGAGGATGAGGAATCCATGCTCCAGGTGATGCACCTGGGAAGGTCCGGGGCTCCCTGTGTGTCAGATCGTGGGGACAGGCGCTTAGAACTTGGTGGCTGGGTTCCCACCTAATTTTTGTGTTGGCAGCTTAGTGTTATTTAATGGCCTTGGCTACCAGGAAACTGGCTTTTTAAAATCTCTTTCAACCTAATTATAATTACAGTGTATAAATCACACAATGATCAATTATAAAAATCTCAGGTTCATAAATATTTAACTTTTAGCATTTAAATCCACACTGCAGGAGTGCATGGAATTTCTGAGCCCATCTCTTTGCAAACAACTGCTTTATTACAGTTCCAAAGCCAATTACTGCAAACTGCACCAAGTCTGGCTTTGCAGCACACGCAGGCACAGATTTGAGCACGATGCCTTTCTGAGGATTACGATGGCACCATTTAGTTATTTCTAAAATATGCATGCCTCCCATTAGAAATATCATTTTTTTTTGCAAAGACTTCTATCGCCATCTTTTAATTCCTCAAGTATGGAGAGGCATAATTATGATATTAGACATAAAAACACTCATTAAAATATATTTTATCTAATGTAAGATTGATTCTGAGATAATTGAGGTCAGATTTGTTTGGAAAATGTATTGTGATGTGTGCAAATGCCGATGCAGAGAGGAAATGATCTTCTAGGAGGACTCAAGCGAAACAGCTAAATATTTTTCAGCAAAATCATAAAAGCATAATTGGATTTCAATTTAGTAATAGTGGGCCTAAGACAGGCCATTTTTAATAATCTAATTATGTGCTCGGGGCCTATCCCAGAACTCAACAACGACTACAGAACTATTAATTGTGCTCAATCCTGTTGCATCTTCAACCATGAAATTTGCTATTACATGTAGGACTGGCTCTCAGTTATGGGTATTTTTTTTCCCAATCTCTGATAATCTTTATAACATCCAAATATGCCTACTCCTTTGATTTTCTAAAAGTGAAATCTTTTAATGACTTTCTCTGGACCATAAAAGTAGCTCAGATTTGTGGTCCTTCTGCCAACAAAATGCACAATGAGATCTACAAACATTTTCCCTATTTTCATGAAGACACAGAGAGCAGCCCTTGCTTTTGTCTGATTTTCATTAATTAACGATATTTAATTGCTAACATCTCATTAGCAGTAAAATTAATGAGTACTTCAACTACAGGGAAAGATCTGCATGATAATATAAACCTAATTCATTTTATGGTGTACAAAGTGTAGCTCCACTAATATTTAGCCTGCGCAAGCTTTACTGATATTTAGCTATTTCAACACAAAAGGCCTAACACTGCTTCAAAACCGGCACTGCTCCTCCCCAGAGGAAACAATAAATATGGGCCAGAAAACAGCAAAGAATCCGAGTCCTCCCTCACTTTCCACCAACATATTGCCACAGAGAGGACTAACTGGCAGGGAAATACGGAGTGGTTGGTTTTTAATGATTTTCTAAATTGCTATTAAATAAAAAGATATCCTTAAAATCACATGCTTGCACTTTCAAACTTGCATACACAAATTTAGGAATGTCTAAGTGTGGGCCATGCTGGGAAGCTGGACACTTGTCCCAAAGAGGCTGCCAGCACTCCAGACATTTCAAACATCTCACGGAACTCATTCCTGGGAGCCTGAGGCGTGTTCTTCGAAATACCTTGAGCAGCGCCAAGTCTGTACATCCAGGACGTGTTTTAAAAGTCAAATGTCATTTTACACTAAGAGTGTTGAATAAAGTAGGCACTGGCCAGGGGCAAAAAATAGGGAATGGCCAGGCGTGGTGGTGCACGCTTGTAATCCCAGTACTTGGGAGGCTGAGTCCAGAGGATCCGGGTTCGCGGCCAGCCTCAACTACTTACTGAGGCCCTCTGCAACTTAGTGAGACCTTGTTTCAAAATAAAGAATAAAAACTAGGGCTGGGGGTGTAGCTCAGAGGTAGAATGCCCCTGGATTCAATCTCCAGTACCGCAAAAAAAGGGGGGAATAAACATAGGTAGGGATTTTTTTTTAATATGGGTGACTGAAACAATTACATGAAAGTGACTTTTTTTCTTTTTGTGGTACCGGGGATTGAACCTAGGGGTGTTCTACCTCCGCGCTACACCCCCGGCCCTATTTTTTTTTATACTTTATTTTGAAACTGGGTCTCACGAAGTTGCGGAGGGCCTCACTAAGTAGAGAGAGAGAGAGAGAGACAGGGAGAGAGAGAGAGCTGAGGCTGGCCGCGAACCTGGATCCTCTGGTCTCCGCCTCCCAAAGTACTGGGATTACAAGCGTGCGCCACCATGCCCGGCTACATGAAGTGACTTTCCTGTCAACATGTTGAGTCCTTTGGGGAGGAGACCTCTCATTTGGATGTACATGTTCTTTTATTTTAATAGACTTTTATTTGGCACATTGCAATTATATATCATACTGAGGTATAGAGTGACAGGAACATTCATGCACACAACTCTTGGAGCACTTCCCTCTTCCCTCTGGGCCCCACCCCGTCTCTCCCTGTGTCTTTGAGATCGGTGGATGTACATGTTCATGCTGGGCTCCTTGCACAGGATTGCATGGTACATTTGCCATGTTCCTCCAACTTCTGGAAACCAGAAGGTAGGCAGAGGCACACATGTCACTCGTCCTCACACAACTTTCTGGAATTGTTCCACCCTCTGATATGCATAGAGAAAAGAAAAAGCCTGCGTTCTAAAAAGCCCAGGCATCCTCTACTGAAACAATGAGGAATGAAGAGGCTACAGATCCTATTAAGTAGCCTGGGCCGATGCTGAGATAATAATGAATCATTGATGATGCGGGGCGGTTGTCAGGGCCCTCACAGTGCGGATTTCAGCAAAGATAAGCTAAATATCAGCTCTTTATTTTTAGTTAAAGAGCATAAAATTCAAAGCCTTTCCTCCCACGAGCCTATTTACATACCTGCTGCGCTACCTATTTGCCTTCACCTGCTTCCCAATTAATACCCCATTAAGCCACTCCACCTGCAGTGTCTTTTACCTTCTCCAGCCCCAAACCATCACTCATCTGCTACAGCTCAATTGTTTCTTTGGGGAAGATAAACAAAAGCGGCATGAATAATAATGGCAGCCGTTTTGTATCTACAGGGCACGCATTCATCCAAGCCAGAAACTGGGGCCAGTATTGGGGGAGAAAGAACCATGATTTGGGGAACAAAAGTCTAGAGTAAGGTAGGTACATTCTAGAAGATCAGGGGAGGAGGAATGCCATCTTAAGTAGTCACGTCTGTGAATTCTGGATTATATGTATGCATTTTTAAAGCTGTTTTGTTGTATCCAAGGTGTTTCCTGTCCAGTGAGGTTAATAAGATTTTGTTTGGCTGGGGGGTCCTTAGGTCACCTACTGTAGTGACGATTATCGTTTCTCATTCATTCATTTTGCAGTACTGGGGATTGAACCCAGGGGCATTCTACCTCCAAGATACAACCCAGCCCTATTTTTTTATTCTTTATTTTGAAGCAGGGTCTCACTAAGTTGCGGAGATCCTTGCTAAGTAGCTGAGGCTGGTGGCGAACCACTAATCCTCCTGCCTCGGCCTCCTGAGTACTGGGATTACAAGCGTGAACCAACACACCCGGCTTATCGTTTCTCTTTGATGTCAACAGGTTTTAAGTGTTCCAGTGGTTTCTTCATGCAGGGACCAAACCTGGCCACCTTCCGAGGACCTTTTACCCAGCTCCTGGGGACTTCGGATGATCAGACTTGAAGTTGGCTGATCTTTGGTAGCTCACATCTGTCCTTTGTACCTACACCCACACTCTTCCTTAGTTTCCTGGCAAATCCTGGCTTTCTGGTTGGTTCTGGTCATGTTTGCAGGAATGTGGTCCTTCATAGGTGCCTCCTAAGTGATTGCTCTTTCAATCCTCATTCCATGAAGACCTGGTTGACGGAGGGTTTCCTTCGCCTGTGTTTGAAGGGTGACTTCATAATTAAGGCTAGCCCAGATCTACCAGGTGGCCCTCACACATGTACTCTGAAGTGAGCTAAGACTAAGCAAGATGGTGGGATCCCTCAACCTAACCTCCACCAATCTGCCAGGGCCCCCCATGAGCTGCAGAGGAAGTAGACCGTAGAATGGGCCTCTGTGTGTGCGCCTGAAGACCTGCATGCCTGCATGAGCCTTTGTGTTTGATTTAACAAGGCACTGGAAATTCTTCCTGCTCATTTGGTTTCAACTCTTTTAAATGCATTCATGCATTTACTCTCAGAGCCCTGGCATAATTCTTCTTAGATCCCCACTTGAAGGACTACATGGTTAGCTCAAGGATTAAGTTTAAACCCTGGCATTTTTATATATTAAAATTCTTTAGTCAGGACCTCCACTGCATCTCTGCAACTCAGTCTGTGGCTCTGTCTCCTGCAGGGGTTGCAGAAGAAATACAGCTCTATCCTCAGGCCTGGGCACAGAGCTACCTCCCGTCTGGAGTGCTTGCCCTGCTGGCTTCTGTCCACAGCATGCTGAGAGTCTGGGGAGGCAGGTAGAGGCAAATGAGCAACCCAGTACTCTCAGGTTGTTCCTAATGTGTTGCTTTTCTCGGCTTCTCATGCATATGTGCCAACTGTGGAGTCACTGTGTCCCTGGTTACATGCACCCCACATATATTCAGAACCTAGGCTGGCCGTGGTGGTGCATGCCTATAATCCTGGTACTTGGAGGCTGAGACAGGAGAATCACAGGTTCCATGCCAGCCTCTGCAATTTAGCCAGGCCCCTAGCAACTTAGCAAGACTCTGTGTCAATAAAATAAGGTTGGGGGTATATCTCAGAGGTTCAATCCCCAGTAGCTCCCCCAACACACACACACACACACACACACACACACACACACACACACACATACACACACTCACAGAAAAGGGAAAATCTAAGTAATAAGGCTATAGAAGAAAGAATGGGCCATGTGGGGCGTCACATACCTATAATCCCAGTACTTGGGAGACTGAGACAGGAGGATCACAGGTTCAAGGCCATTCTCAACATCTTAGTAAGACCGTCAGCAACCTAGCAAGACTAAAAATTAAAAAAAAAAAGAAAAAGGCTGGGGTTGTAGCTCAGAGGTAGAATATCCCTGGGTTTAATCCCAGTACCACACAAAAAAATAAAATAAATCAGAACTCAGGGCTACATGAGAGCAACCCCAGCACCTAGAAACGAACATTTCCACTTAGCTCGTTGCTCAGTAAAAAGCAGGCAGAGTTTGTGTAGGCAAAATGTACATGTTCTCCTGAAAACTCTCTCGAGCTTCGAAGTGTGCCTTTTCTACCAGAGGTTTGGACTTGCACACCAGCTAGCTTTTGTGAGAAATGCCCACGTGAATCTCCCATTCACCCCTGGGCCGGCCTGACACTGCATGTGCGCGCTGAGGTCAAGACGGCTCCATCAGCTCTGAGCCTGGAGAGATCACAGTGTCATGCCACACAAGTGCAGGGTTTGGGCCAGCTGCTAATGCAGGACCCCGGACATGCCAGAGGGACAGGGTCACCCTTTGGCCAGGACATTCAGGCATGAAAGGAGTGAGAAAGGTTGGCTTCAGAATGGAGAGCCAAGGTTGCCCTTCTGTGGGGAAGCAACCCAGGGAGGATTTCTGCCCTGCAGGGCAGCTTGGGTCCCCACTCCTGCACTAGTGCACCCGGCTCGGTGTTGGAAGAAATCTTGCTTTAAGACACAGGAAGGATCCTAGGAAGCCAGATCTGTGTGATTTCACATTCCTACCACGATATTGCCAAACACAGGTATTAATTAGCTTTTTACCCTTTGGTCTTTAAAAATGAATAATGAATGGCTCCTGAGAATTTCCCCAGATGTGTCTAGAGCTGCCTCCATTACCAGGAAAGATTGGCCAGTCTCCTCCCTGGGGCAGTAGCTAATGAACTGACCCATGAGAACAGAGAAGGTTCCTGAGGTGAAAAACATGGCCGACTCCCAAGGTGGGAATGTGCAGGTGGAAGTGGGGGCTGGCTGACATTTCCAGGAGCCATAATGTGCCTTCCAAGAAGTTCTGTTGTTTTTTTTTTTTTGATGGTACTGGGGATTGAACTCAGGGGCATTCTATCTCTGAGCTACACCCTAGCACTATTTTTTTAATTTTGAAACAGGGTCTCACTAAGTTGCTGAGGGCCTCTCTAAGCTGCTAAGGCTGCCCTCCAACTTGCGATCCTCCTGTCTCAGCCTCCTAAGTACAGGGTCTACAGGCATGCACCACAACACTTGGCTCCAAGAAATTCTTGAATTAAGAAAACCTGGAAGTCCAGTTGGCTTTTTGGCGGGGAACAAGGCTTTCTCAAAATTTCTGGTTGATTTATTGTGTGGGACAGATGACCTTCAATGCTGGATTTAAGAGCTATTAGTTTTAACTGAAAGGAAATCCATCCCTCAGAGTCTTCTACAAGCCTGGGAAGGATTTCACATGAAGAGTTCCATTCAATATTATAAGTAGGACCATGTTGAGCAGTGACCGAAGTTGGCGTGATGGTAGTTGAAGTTTATGCAGGTCAGCAATTGGGCTTAGGGATATATTTATAAAACAATGGAAATTAAACATAGCTTTAGGAAAGAAACGTCAAACAATATAATAACACAGAGCCAAACTTTTGGAAATGTAGCATATACTGTGAAATCGGTCATTCATTTCTGATGCAGTGTCTGCATATTAGAATAAGAGGAAAAAAAAGGAAATGTCTGAATCCATTTCTTGATACCAGCAAGCGGTCAGCTTTGTGCATTAAAGACTTCTTTAAAGTTCCAATAACTCAGGAGTACTTCTGCATTTGAGAGAGGATAGGAAGGAAATTATAAGTGCGATTACAAGCCCTACACAGTCCTGTAAAGAGAGGAATCACAGTCCCCGGCAAGAGCTGAACACCAGAGAGGGGGAAAGGTACCCGCAGGAGATTAGTGTGTCAGCAAACACATAAAGTACAAAAGTCCCACACAGTTGACATTTGAAGAACAAAGCTATCCATCAATGTCCTGGCACAGATCGATCAAACAGAATGCTACGGCTGAAAACCTAATAGTATGATGGCAATAATGTAGCCATAAACCCTCTAGTCTATAATTGACTGCTTCCACTTGAAGCTAACATGTCTTAAACAGTGACTAATGCTCACCTAAAGATTTCACTTGCATTGAATGACAATCAGTTACGCCTCACACCATTCTCAGTGGATGGCTCGAGCTAGATAATGGCCCAGGGACAGACACCAAGGGTGCGGGGGAGAGTAGATTCTAAAATGAGTGATCAAGGTGAAGGTATGTGATGCTCAACGGTGGGTCTCAGGTGTGTCTCCTCTCGGCCACCTCCTTTACTGCCACTTGCAGTCAACGTAGCTCAATTAGAAATGCAGGAGGCTAGGAAGCAGCCTGTCTTAGTCAACAGGATCACTGCTGTAATCCAAAACGATTGACCGCACAACTTAGAGGAAGGAAGATTTATTTGCTCACAGTTTCGGGGTTCACTCCATGTGAGGCTGGGGCACGGGCATGGCAGTGGGAAGCAGAGAGAGGAAGAGAGCATGGCTCTGCCCTCACATCATGGAGGCTGGAAGCAGCAGGAGGGCAAGCAAGCAAGGGAATTCAAAGACAAAAGCACCGTCCCTAAGGCCACACCCCAGGGACCCACCTTCTCCAGCCACACCCCACCTGCCTAGCTTACCACCCACTAAATCCATTATAATGGATTTATCCACTGATGAGATTACAACCCTCATGATTCAATTACAATTCTGAACATTAATTCATGAGCTCTTCCGGGGACATTCTATATCTAACCATAACATCGCCTATCATGGTAGGCTATCATGGTAGCAAGTTCCTCCCTGGTCTTCCAAGTCTTGGTTGTGGAGTTTTACCTAGTGAACACAGCATTTTACTTCATATGCCTGTACCATAAGAGCTTCTGCTCTGTCTCCTGGGGATGTGTAACTAAGCCAGGGACGCACGGGGCCGGGGCAGCATTCACCTGCCTTGGCCCTCCGTCCTCTTTGTTTTTTACAATGTGTGAGTGCTGGGTGCCAGGCTGGCAAATACTTTGGTCGGGTATATCTTCCTGGACAAGAGATATGTGTGCTGAGCTGTCAGTCGTGAGAGTTAAAGTTTGAAAGGAACGCTTCCTGCTGCTGCTAGATGACAAAACACGATTACTTACCTCTCGTACAAATGTGGAGCCTTGCATTAGTATGAATGGCAGCTAAACAGGCAGGCACCAGGCAGTGCGGGATTATTCACAGTAGGCATTTGCCATAACCCCAGTGATCAAGCGCAGTGACGCCCGGCTGTGTGGCAGGACGGGGAAAGGGCTGCACGATGCGCATCCCGTGTTTGTTTTTTGTGGAGCTTTCATCAAAGTGAGATCATACCTGTACTACTTGAAAAACACTTTCGATTTGGTAATGTTTAATTTCACATCTGAGAATTCCTCCCACCTCTGCAATGCCTGGAAAAGAAGCCCTCTGCATCCTTCTGTTCACTATCCTGAGGGAAAACCTCTTCTTATGTTGAACTTAAATAAAAAGAACGGATCCAAGGTTTCATCATCCCAGAAATCCCAGAAACTTTCGGGGCCTCCAAGCGCATCTGCAGGTTTCCACCTTTCCGTTAGGCAGAATTGCTTGTTACCCAGAGCAGAAAAATTTTAGCCACAGTGTAAGGTTTGTTGGTAACTAAAAAATTTAATTAATATGTCTGGTGGCTTCTAATGGACTTTGAGTGTGTGTCAGATTGCTCTGTGCCCTTTGATATCTACTTAAAGGTAATTGGGTAGTCTTACTGATGTATTTTTAAAGAGCAAACTATTGATTAATAATGTTTCAGTATTAATATAACCACTTTGTGGGGATCAAGAAACATCAACAGTAGAAAACCCATATTTATCTATAAATTAACAACTCAATATAGATCTGTTACTTTAAGCTAAATGGGGTGCATCCACTCATTGCATTCCAACAGGGACAGGGCTCCTCATAATAAAGATTAAAGCCCAAGTTGGCCTTATTTTTACCCCCCTCCCCCGCCCCAGCATGAACTGAATGCTCTTCACCACGTCATGCCCTGGTGGAGTTGAAGAACAGCTGCAGGAGAGTGCAGGTCCACTTCCCACTCTGACAGGCTGGTATTTTTAATGCCTTATTTGATGAAAAGTCTCCTACTATAGGAGCTTTAATTGCCGCTGGTGTGGAGCAGAACAAAATAAAAAATGATCGTGCCATATAGGACGGAGGTGGCGACGATCCCAGCTTTATCCCTGCTAAAAACCGGTTGTACGATTCATAGACTCCGAGTGTGTATTCACTCAAATTGAATTACTGCCAAGAGGAAAAGCTGGAGTATTTTGGAGACTTGAGATGAAACAGGTCCTGAGGCTGGGTTTAGCATGTTGGGCAGGACGCAACTCAAACTGGAACTGTCAGTTTTATTTTTAAAAAACTATCCAGAAGGCCTAATGAATCTACTGAGAGGTAGGTTTGAGTACAATTCCTTGGTCATCTTTAGCGTAGGATGATGGGTCTACTGACCCTCAGGCAGTCTGTGTAAACAACTGGTTGAGTGGCCAAGACATCTACAAACAGCAGTGATGACAGTTTCCATGCTAGGACCCCAAGCCACATTTCTGAAAGGGTCATTTTTTCTCTGAGCTGATGACAAAATATCCATACATTCGAACTGCTACCTGAATGCCATTTAGAATTATGAAGAGGAAAAGATACAAGCTCGCGAGGCTCCTTGTCCTAGTTTAATCCCCCCCAGCCACTCCCCTGCAATGAACATGAAACTTCAATTCTCAAAGAAGCTGGAAGGGCTGACAATGGGGAAATGAGCATGCAGAGACTAAGGAGCCTGCACACACAAGGGCCCAGGATGAAGCGACCAGCACCCTCAGCAGAGAACTGGAAGACGAAGCCTCAGATATCCCTGTCCTAGCCCAATGCTCGCTACTCCAGTGTGTTGCAACCTCCCAGGGTTGTGGCTTTGCTAAAAGAAGTGTGCTGACCTCAATTTCCCTTCTCACTGCTCTGTTTGCTAGAACCTCTACATGATGTCTCATCAGACCAGTGATTCTTAAATTTCTCTGAGCATTAGAAATTTCCAGGACTCCTATAAGTCTGACTTAGTGAGCAGATCTGGGGCTCACCAGGAATCTGCATTTTAACACTCTTCTCAAGTGATTCTGCTAGACCCTATTTAGAGAAATACTGTACTGATCCTAGAGAGGAAAGTTCATTAATGAGATAAATTTTCTGTGTACAAAAGCATATGACAAGCCAACAATAATCTACATTAGAATAAATACGCTTAAGATAAGTCTACGACATCATTCATTCATCCATTCTCGTAGTGTTTATGGTATTATTTACAGTGTTTACTATCAGGTCAGGCCATATAAATTTTGCCCCTGGGCTGGGCGTGGTGGCGCACGCTTGTAATCCAGTACTTGGGAGGTTAAGACAGGAGGATCGCAGGTTCGCGGCCAGCCTTAGCAAGTTAGTGAGGCCCTCCACAACTTAGTGACACCCTGTTTCAAAATAAAGAATAAAAAATAGGGCTGAGGGTGTAGCCCGGAGGTAGAATGCCCCTGGGTTCAATCCCAGGTACTGCCAAAAAAAAAATTTTTGCCCCTGTATTCTAAGACCAACTTATACATTCAAATTCACTTTAAGTTACTGAATATTTACAAAACAAATGATATGGTATAGTGCTATGTTGGTTATGTATAAAGAATACAAAAGAATATCTGCTAAGTCAAAAATTTCCCTTCTTAAAAACTTAAAGAGCAAATATACCCAAGGAATCTTTATATATAATAAATATGAATATATATTCATAATTATGTATGAATTTGGCGGAAATTACCAGTTATTAGAGGATGAACTACTTAGAAACAACTCTGCAACAACTGGGTATCTCCTTAGAAAAAGACAAAAATTAAATTGCTAAGCCATCCATTCTTGGAGACAAATTCCAAATGGATGAAAAAAATTAAAATGTGAAAAACAAAATGTAAAACTTTTAGAAGAAAACAGAGCAGATTATAAATTTGAGGCAGGAAATAGACTTTTAAGCAAGATGCACATGCCTGTATACCACAAAGAAAAGACGGATAAATTAACTACATTAAGATGAAAAATTTACAACAAAAAATAATCCCAAGGCAAAAAAGATGAGTAAAAGATAGGTGAACTCACAAAATAACAGAAGAAGGCTGAGATAGGAGGACCGCAGTTTCAAGGCCCGCTTCAGCAACTTAATGAGACCCTGTTTCAAAAAATAAAAAGGGCTGGGATGTAGCTCGGAGGCAGAATGCCCCTGGGTTCAATCCCCACTACCAAAATGACAGAACAACAGTTTCCAGAAATCGTAATATTCCTATGGATCAATATGAAGAGGAGAGATATGATAAGATGATCGATAAAAAGGCTGTCACACAAAAAATATGCTGCATTAAGATAAAAACCTGAGGGAAGAAATGAATTTCGAGTTGAAAGGGCAAAAGGGAATGATATTAACTTTTTAACTATCAAGAAAAACTCTCAAATAGTATGTTATTTAAATGTCTGCTAGGAAGTTCAACCATGACACTATTTTCATTTCACAGGTTTCATTGAAAAGAACGATATTTAGTTTTATCTTTAAATATCTGCATTACAATATTGTGCAAATCACACCCTTTCAAAGTACACAAACTTGTGCTGAAATATTTTAGATGTCAATTTAAAAATGCATAGGGGGAGACACAGTTTCCAAATTCTGTTAGGAAATACCTGAGCTAGGGTCTGAGGATATCAGCTACAGAGACCCTCTCGCATACCTGAATAAGTACAGATTTTCATTATACATAACTTACTTCCAATTAGTCACTATTATGACCCCAATGGTCATTGACAGAAGACAGGACAAACAAATTATGGGATATTTATACAATGAAATACTAGAAATGGCAGTGAAACTGAATGAAGAAGAGCTATAGTGTATCAAGAAGGATACATCTCAAAACAATGTTGGAAAAACGAAGTGGTAGAAGTATATGTGTCAGCCGGGCGTGGTGGCGCACGCTTGTAATCCCAGTACTTTGGGAGGCGGAGACCGGAGGATCCGGGTTCACGGCCAGCCTCAGTTCTCTCTCTCTCTCTCTCCCTCTCTCTCTCTCTCTCTCTCTCTCTCTCTCTCTCTCTCTCTCTCTCCTTAGTGAGGCCCTCCGCAACTTCGTGAGACCCGGTTTCAAAATAAAGTATAAAAAATAGGGCCGGGGGTGTAGCGCGGAGGTAGAACGCCCCTGCGTTCAATCCCCGGTACCGCAAAAAAAAAAAAAAGAAGTATATGTGTCAAATGGTGACTTATATAAAGAATACAAATCTAAAAAGCAAGTGTATACACGCACGACACTCACATGCATGTATGTATTTATACATAGTAAAAGTACAAAAATGTGCAAGACGGGGCACATGCCTGTAATCCCAGTACTTGGGAGACTGAGACAGGAGGATAGCAGGTGCTTAGCCAGCCTCAGCAAGTTATCAAGACCCTCCACAATTTAGTGAGACCCTGTTTCAAACTAAAAAATAAAATAGGGTTGGGGGTAGGGGTATTCTACTCAGAGGTAGAATACCCCTAGGTTCAATCACTAGTACCACAAAAAGAAAAAAAAAGTCCAAGAGAAAGGTAAACTTTGAGTCAGGAGGGGAACCGAATCTGAAACCTGAGTGAACCCCAGGTTTTCTGGGGCCAGAAGCATATGTAAGACAGGAGACTCTCTTTAAGAAAAAGAACGCAGTTCTGAACAAGAAAATGTGGTGTATTTATAATTACCTCTGCTACATCATCAAGTACCTTCCTGATAGAACACTTTCAATTTAAGTAGGTGTCAATGAGAATAGAATCATTTGCTTATAATTTGCCATGTTTAATGATCTGAAACATTTCCCCCTAGACTAGCTTCTGGCACTATACATTTCAAATTTTGTTTCTCCTCTAATATCCACAAACATCAGGTGTGGGCACCCTAAGACACGTTCGTGTCCCTCGGTGACCTCCAATTCTGTACCTCCCTGTTGTGTGGCTGATAGGTTTCCTGGAGGCCATCCCACCATTTTCCCCCCGGGACCTCTAGCAATAACTTAACAATACATACAATTAACTGGGAGCCCCATAAAAATAGTCTGCTCAATCCAAACTAAATGTTTCCCCAACCTCAACTTCCCCTTAACCATATGCTCAAATAGCTGAGACCTGTCAGATCCTGCAAGACAGGAGGAATGTGTAAGGACGGAAAGGTCAGAATGGAACAGGACACCATTCTTCACCAATGGCTGCTAAAATCGCTTACTTTTCCAAAAACATATAATCACATAAACACTTTGTTAGGGCCTCTCCTTATGAAGGGAGGGGAAAGAATCTTAGACTTCATTAGCTTCATAATAAAGCCACCACCCTTGGGGTCAAGAGATGACAAAGGTGTGTGTGTGTTGAGAGAGAGAGAGAGATTGAGAACAGATGCCAATATGGCAAAATGTGAAGATTCCATTAAGCTGGGTTTGGGGCTTTTCGTATGCACATTTATATTGTTTACACTTAGTTGTGTGTGTGTGTGTGTGTGTGTGTGTGTGTGTGTGTGTTTTTGCGGTACCGGGGATTGAACCCAGGGCCGTTCTACCTCCATGCTACACCCCCGGCCCTATTTTTTTTATACTTTATTTTGAAACCGGGTCTCACGAAGTTGCGGAGGGCCTCATTAAGTAGAGAGAGAGAGACAGAGACAGAGACAGAGACAGAGAGACAGAGAGAGAAACAGGGAGAGAGAGAGAGCGCTGAGGCTGGCTGTGAACCCGGATCCTCCCGTCTCCGCCTCCCAAAGTACTGGGATTACAAGCGTGCGCCATGGCGCCCGGCTTGGTTGTGTGTTTGAAATGTTCCATCAAGCAATGGAATCTGAGAAGACATTTACTGATCTTGCATCCTGAGGACTGCAGGGGCCCAGCTGCTGGGGAGATCTGCATAAATGGCTTGGTGAGCTATTTGGCCCTGAGGGGAAGGGCAGCCTACTGTGACGGCTGTCAGTCACCAAGGGTCAAGCTCATCTGCACTACTGGAGAAGCTGGGTTCGCGCAGCTCCACGGCATCTAAACACACGCACGATGATTCGTCCTTTCTCCAGGAGAGACCGACCTGTGCCCCCACTCCTGACTCTCCACAGAACGGGGCTACCTGTTTCATCAAGACAAAAGAAATCACCGGCGCCAAGCGCGACTCTGTCACCACATGTCACTTCACATCGGCTGGCACATGTCAAAGAATGACACAAAAAGCTGCCACCTGCCATCCTCTCACAGAGCACATCAAACTTCTTTTTGTAAAACACTTCAACAGCAGCCAAGAGAAAAATTTCCTTTATCAACCACAACACTGTGTCTGTAAATGAGGGCAGGCCGAAATCTCCTTCCCAGACCCGGAGACAGCGGAGCAGGAAGCAGCCGCAAAGGTCTCAGGTTAAAAATAGATCATCCACTATTTCCACCTACAGAGGTTCCTCCCCCAGATATCCGCTTCCTGGGGACCCTACGGGAGGTGTCAAAAAGCCACAGGTAGCCGTTTGCAGAATATGAGTGGTAAGAATTTCTGCTTAAAATGAAGGATTTGAGCAAATGTGACAGCTGGCTGCTTTGCACCATGATTCCATCCTGTGCGTAACAAAGAACATGACTTGCTTTTGGGGCAGGGCTGAGAAGTTTGCCTTTTGTCTCCTGGGTTCATCTTAGAACACTTTAAAATAATGAGTAAAAGGTGAAAAGGCGAAGTGGCGCATGCCTGAAATCCCAGTACTTGGGAGGCTGAGACAGGAAGGATTGCAGGGTCGAGATCAGCCTCAGCAACTTTGTGAGACTATCGGAAACTTAAGGGAGACCCTGTTTCAAAACAAAGACAACAACAATAACAACAATAATTATTATTTTTATTATTAATTTAATTTATTAAATTGATTGATTTAATTATTAATAATTATTAATTTTTATTATTATTATAAAAATAGGCTGGGGGTATAACTCAGAGGTAGAAAGCTTCTGGGTTTAATCCCCAGTAACAATAAATAAATAATTAAAATAATGAGTAAGAATCACAAGACTTTAGGGCCAAATGGGACCTCAGATAATCTAGTCCAATATTCTAATTTAAAGGTTCAGGAAAGCAGAAATGTGTCTGAAGCTGCCCAGCTGGCTAGCAGTACAGCCAGGAGAAGCATCAGAATGTTCCCACAGCTAGTGAGCATGACAGGTGCATGGTGGTTAAGGGCACAGCTACCTCCAAGCTACACATCCCCAGCCCTTTTTCTTAGTTTTTCTTTTCAAACAGGGACTCGCTAAGTTCCTAAGGCTGGCCTCAAACCTGCAATCTATTGTCTCCGCCTCCCAAGTACTGGGATTACAGGAGTCCACCACCACTCCTGGCTGTGGGCACAGCCTCTTAACCAGAGCCCTGGGGCTGTACCCCAACTCTTACCCCTAAAACCATGTGACTGTGGGCAAGTTACTTAACCTCAGTGCCTGGATTTCCTCATCTGTTAAACAGGGATCCGGTCAGCATCATAATACAAACCTCAGGAGGTCGGTGTCCGCATTAAATGAGATGACATATGCCTAGCACAAAGCGAGTGCTCAATTCACGGCGTTGTTATTAGTTTTTGTCAACCAGGTCACTTGCTTCTCCACCCTGCCAGGACTCCCACTGTCACAAGATTGTTCCAGAAAGAGCTTTAGTGGGGTTGGGGGGGTGCATATTGATAGCCTTATAAATATAAAATGATTATTTCCATGCGATGGCTTTTGTAAAATAATTAGCTTTGATCTTAAGAAAAAGAATCATTAAACAGGAGGAGGAAGCTTATTCCAGGGCATGGAGAGAAGGCTGAGAGACTGAGGAGGTGGGAGGGCAAGAAATGGGACAGCAGAGAAGAATGCATCTCTAGTCTAATGGGATCAATTTTTAACTTGATCCAAATTCAATTTCAAGTGCCTTATTTATTTTTTAAAGAAACTGTTTTAATAACAAAAGCACACTGGCTCCGAGGACTGAGGCTCACAACCAGGAAGGGACAGGTTGGGCACCGACACCAACCATGTTCCCCGGGAGCCTGCGGGGTCACCAGCAAATCCTAAGGATTAGCTACCACCGCGGCTAAGGGGCATCTTCAAAATATACTTCCAGGATGCCGCTGTAAGACAGAGCGTGGTCATGTTGGAGAAGTTACAGCAAATTAATAAGGATCTGGGCATGCTTGAGAATACTTGGGGTGTAACAATGAAGTCATTTCTCGTTATCACCTTGAATTCCAAGAAAGCAAGAAATAGCAGCACAATAAAAAATCTTGCAGAACAGTTGATTAGAAAATATGGCCTGCGGAAAATCAAGCCCGCATCGCGCTCTGCACATTAAAAACCCAAATATGTTAGAGGAAAAGGGAGTCTGCCCCCCCCACAGCTTTAACACAAAGGAACACATTAATAAGATACAATTTAGATTTGCATATTTTAATAAGCTGGAGATCAAAGGGAATGCATAGCTGAAGGGCTATTAAGCTGTGTGCACACAACTGCTCAATACACACTGGCGGAAGAAGACACATTCCCCCCACAAGAAGACACCTATAATTTTAGAAATATAAAATATGTTTTTTTCCTTGATATATCATGACTGCTGAACAGTTTCCAAGTATTTCAAACAGGCCCAGGTAGAGTTCACCTGCTGGTCTACCTAATGGACTCAGTCTATCCTAACAGTACAGATTCCAACATATTAAGTGAAGATATCAGTGAAGGAATTAATTGAAGACTTTCCCTCTTATGTACACGTTAGTTACACAAAGACAAGTATCAGTCTCCTAATTCCTGAAGGCGGGGTAGCATACAGGGGTGGCTGACTATTTACCAAACCAGTATCATTAAAAACAAACCTGCTAAGCCGGGCATGGTGGCGCACACTTGTAATCCCAGTACTTGGGAGGTGGAGACAGGAGGATCCAGGTTCGCGGCCAGCCTCAGCTATTGAGTGAGGCCTCAGCTATTTAGTGAGGCCCTCCACAACTTCATGAGACCTGGTTTCAAAATAAAGTATAAAAAATAGGGCCGGGGGTGTAGCTCGGAGGTAGAACGCCCCTGGATTCAATCCCCGTTACCGCAAAAAAAAAAAAAACAAAAAACCTGCTATCGTTTTAAAGCTTGAAATCAGGGTCCCAGGGGCCAGGAGAGACCATGCAGAAGCCCCCTCTTCACAACTTCCAAGCACGCCAAGGATGACTTCCTTGGGGTGCAGATGCAGCGACAGAGATTAGTTATTGTATTAGTTAACGTTCGCTGAGCACTTACTGTGGACCTAGTATGGAATCAACTAAGCACTCTATGAACATTATCTTGCTCTGTCCTGTCTACTTTAAAAATAAGGAAACAGAGGCCAAGAAAAGCTAAATGGTAGGGCTAGGACTCAAATGCAGAGCCTGACCCCCGGGTCAGCTGCAGCTCCTGAGGCCCAGTTACTCCTCTCTCTCTGCCTCCCCCCACCCCATCCAAACCATCACTAGAGTGGGATTAAGTCTAGATGGCTCTTCCTCCTTTCGCCCTGATGAAGAAGTGTCTGCTCACCTCCTCAGCTGTAGCGATGCTCTTCCTTAAAGAAAAGCCCTTCTGCACTACACCTCCTTCAGGAACCTTCCGGGTCAGGGTTGGCCATCCTGTCCTGCTGCTGCTCTTGCCCAGTGTGTGATCTCTTAGTAAGGGACATGGAACATGGAAATGCCTCTGAGGGGTGGCAGAGTACAGGATCCTGGGGTGTCTGCACAGCCCGCAGCTCCCTAAGAACTGCTTCACATCCAAAAAGCACCCCCTGGGACCTCCCCCAGCCACATCTGACCAAGCGGGGGGCCACCATCTGCATCCATCAGAGACGGTCTCCCAGAAATCTGGTGTTAGTGCTCTGTGCTGACTGCTAAGTCCCAGAACAGATATCAAGGCAAGGTCCCTCCCTAGTCCCAGACACACTTGCTGCTGTTGGGTTTCCATGGACACGCCTGGGCTCCTATTTCCTTCTGTGAATTAGGCAAATCGGGTTGGTTTTTGTTGTCTGCAACCAAGAGACCGCTGATGATGAGACATTCCAAAGGAAGCCCTGGCAGTTCTTGTTACTGAACCAATGATAGGACTTCCCTGGGAGGGATGTTAGAACACTTACACCCGCTATGGACCACATGGGAGCCCACTGTAGCACAACCATGACTCTTCCCTTACAGGGCAGTGGCCAATGGTGATTGTATGAGACTGTAGCAGAAGCTCCTGCCACTGGGTAAAACGAGACTTAAGGAAAGACTTGAATGGAAGCAATGTACAGGGTAGAGAAGGGGGAGCCTGCAAACTCCTCCAGCAACATGGAGAGATGAGGGCCCATCTGGATTCTGGATTCTGCAAATGACACTGAGGGGGACAGAGACTGGGAACTGGTGGTTAATGAGGGAAGGAGGCAGGAAGATACAAACTGATGAAGACCTGGCAGACTGTTGGTCCTAAAATCCAGGGTAAACCGAGGCTAAGAACAAGTGAGGTGGTCATTCATCTATTTGTTTATTGAGCATCCAGAGATGAATCACACAGCTTAGATTCCAGAGTAGGAGAGACACAGGCAAACAAGCAAGCAGATAAGCAAGATTTGTTTATGGAGGGAACAGTGTCATAGACGAGGAGGGAGCGACGCCAACACTCTACTCCAGGAGCGAGCTCTCTGAGAGGTGAGTGAGCCCAGCCTCGGCCAGGGAGGAGCTTAGGGGTTGGGAGAGACGAGGAAGGCAGCCATTGTGTCCTGTGTGTGGTGCATGAGAGGAAGTGGTAGGAATGGAGGTGGGACAGGCCGCGAGGCCAGGTCATGCATGGACTCGTCATGAGAAAGGAATCGGTGTTATTCCAGGTTCTGCGGGAAATCATTTAAGGGTTCAGAGCCAAGGAGTGGCACAATCTGGTTCATATTTTATTTTATTTTGGTGGTACTGGGGATTGAATGAGGGACGTCCTACCTCTGAGCTACACCCCCAGCCCTTTTGATTTTTAATTTTGAAACAGTGTCTTCTTAAGGTATCGCGTGCTGGCCTCGAACGAACCTGGGATCAGATTTGTGTTTTAAAGCAGTTGTTTTGTCCACTGGGTAGAGAATGGAAGGATAGCCCAGAAAGGAAGCAGAGGGGCAGTGTGGGGGTCCCAGCCATCATTCAGCACCCCCGTGCTGCGTAATCACAGTACTGTCTTCACGACCACCGCCTCGAAATGGTCCCCAAAAGGCGTTTGAGAGCACACTCCATTGCAAGCGTTTTACAACATCTTTTAATTTTTTTAATCTTTGGGTGATTTTCAAAAGCACATACATTTGCTACCATCATCATAAGGTAACGCTGTACTGTGGATTTTGTAACATCACTTAGATTTATTTTAATATCTACCACACTAGACACACCAAGCTGATGACATTTTAGTATTCGGCAAGTAATTATCATATGTTAGGAAGAGACCAGAAAGTAAAAACTTTCACTGAGCACTGAACCGTGTGTCGGCCCTGAGAGTAATTCTGTTGCCAACTTGTTCTGATTTAATGGTTAGCAAACAACCATCCATCTGTCCATCTATCCATCCAGTCATTCATCCATCTATCCATTCAACAAGCAGATACTCCAAGTGCCTCTCCTTGTTGAAGCAATTTTATAGATCAAGAGACATGCTCAGAGCTGTTCATGGTGGCACACACCTGTAATCCCAGTCCTTGAAAGCTGACAGGAGACTTGCAGTAGTTTTGAGGACAGCCTCAGTGTCCTCAAAACAGACTCTCAGCAACCAACTGAGACCTGGATTCAAAATAAAAAATAAAGTCGGGCGTGGTGGCGCATGCTTGTAATCCCAGTACTTGGGAGCCTGAGACAGGAGGATTGTAGGTTCGTGGCCAGCCTCAGCAACTTAGGTCTGCTGCAACTTAGTAAGACCCTGTTTCAAAATAAAAGAATAAAATCGGGCTGGGGGCGTAGCTTAGAGGTAGAATGCCCCTGGGTTCCATCCTTAGTACCACAAAAAATAAATAAATAAAAATAAAATAGGGCTGGGGTATAGCTCAGAGGTAGAATGTCCCTGGGTTCAATCCCAAGTCCAAAAAAAAGAAGGAAGCAAGGAAGGAAGGAAGAGAAACGTGCTTAGGGCAGCTAAGCAATTTGTTTAACACTGCCAAGACAGTCATTTGTGTAGGTCTAAAGTCAGGAGAGCAGTTTAGAAGTTGGATGCAAAGATTCTCAGAGGATGCAGAGACAGGTGGACTGCTGAACACTTACAAAAAGCCTTCCCAGAGCCCCAGGGCTACCATCCCACCACCCCCACCTCCCTTTAGACGTGTTTCTGGAACTCCCAGAGCAGGAACAGGTTTGCACAGATGACGTCACAGAGACAGGAACTGAGCGCTCTCCTGGGGACACCGTCAGGGTCAGCGTCAGGCCTCTGCAGAGCAGCAGGCTGTGTCAAATATGTCCCACTTAAACCGCCCTGGAGTTCAGGACAACGTGGGTGCTACCTGCTGCATTGGAAATGAAACCTCCACCCCCTTCAGACACCACTCTGGATGGCTTCCACTTATTGGAGAGTTGTTTAAAAGGCAGTAATTCTGAAAATAAATAATATAGCTACCTGGAAGATGGGAAACTTTACAGTTGGTCCTACATACCCTTGGGTTTTGTTTGCATCTGTGGATTCCACCAACCTCGGATGGAAAATATTTTTAAAAAATTGCATCTGTACTGAACATACAGAGACTTTTTAATCTTGTTATTACTCTCTAAACAATAAAGTAGCCGGGTGTGGTAGCGCACACTTGTAATCCCAGTACTTTGGGAGGCAGAGACCAGAGGATCCGGGTTCGCGGCCAGCCTCAGCTCTCTCTCCCTCTCTCTCTCTCTCCTTAGTGGGGCCCTCCACAACTTTGTGAGACCCGGTTTCAAAATAAAAGTATAAAAAATAGGGCCGGGGGCGTAGCGCGGAGGTAGAACGCCGCTGTGTTCAATCCCCGGTACTGCAAAAAAAAAAATAAATAAACAATAAAGTATAACAATTGTTTACATAGAATTTACATCTTATGAGGTATTAAAAGTAATCTGAGATGATTTAAAATGCATAGGAGGGGCCAGGTGTAGTGGCGCACACTTGTAATCCCAGTACTTAGGAGGCTGAAACCAGAGGATCCGGGTTCACGGCCAGCCTCAGCTACTTAGTGAGGCCCTCCGCAACTTAGTGAGACCCTGTTTCAAAATAAAGAATAAAAATTAGGGTTGGGGGATTGTAGCCCAGAGGTAGAATGCCCCTGGGTTCAATCCCCGGTATCGCAAAAAAAAAAAAAAAAGTGTATAGGAGGAAGGATATAGGTTATATGCGAATACTATGTCATTTTATGTAAGAGGCTCAAGCACCCTCAGCAGTTTTTGGTATTCATGGGGGCAGCTGTATTAATGACCTGGAGTAGGCAAAGATTCCTTAAACAGAACACAAAGCGTACTAAGCATAAGGGAAAACTCATTAATTGGACTACATTAAATAAACAAACCTTGTGGTTCATCAAATGATACCATTTAAAAAAGTAAAAGGCAAGCTACTGTGTAGGAGGAGATATTTATAATACACTTATCTGACAAAGGACTTATATCCAGATTTTATAAGCACTCTCTGAGTCAATCAGAAAAAGAAAAGCAACTCAGTAGAATAGTAGGCAAAACACTCGAGCCTACACTTCAAAAAAGAGGATATTCAAATGGCCAAAAAAATAGGAAAGGTGCTTAACATTATTAGTCATCAGGGAAACACAATGCAAAACCATAATGAGGTACCACTCCACACCCACCGAGATGGCTATAATGAAGAGACAAAATGAAAAACAAACACAACTGAGAATATGGAGTGTTGAGGGCACTCAACATCTGTTGGCAGGAGTGTCAACTGGTATAACCACTTTGGAAAACTAAACTCTTTGGTAGGGTGAAAGCTGAGTGTAAACACAGGACAGAAATTTCACTCAAACAACCCGATCAAGAAGTGGGCAACTGAAATGAATAGACACTTCACTAAAGAAGAGATACAAATGGCCAATAGGTACATGAAAAAATGTTCAACATCATTAGCAATCAGGGAGATGCAAATCAAAACTACTCTAAGATTTCATCTGACCCCAATTAGAATAGCAAGCATTAAGAAGTCTAACAACAACAAATGTTGGCGAGGATGTGGGGAAATTGGGACTCTTCTACACTGTTGGTGAGATTGCAAACTAGTTCAACCACTGTGGAGATCAGTGTGGAGATTCCTCAGAGAACTGGGAATGGATCCTCCATATGATCCGGCTATTCCACTACTGGGTATCATACCAAAGGGATTGAAACTAGAAAACAACAGTAATATATGCATACCCATGTTCATAGCAGCACAATTCACAGTGGCCAAATTATGGAACCAACCTAGATGTCCATCAACAGATGAATGGATCACAAAATTATGGGAAATACACACAATGGAATTCTACTCATCAA